>JAQIVZ010001589.1:0-30264 GCA_034700945.1 Arrhopalites spinosus
TAAAATATCTTGGTGATCGGTTTACAAGGAACGGAGATAAAAAATCATAATCATTACTTTTTGATCTCCCCTCGTATCAATCCTTTTCTCCCCTCTTTCCTTCTTACAAACCATCGTCACTTTATGTCGTCATTAAATGCAGGATTATAGTTCCTATTGTTAATGCCACGTTGAAATTGAAACAGTAGCTTATGTTAAAGAACATAAAATACACTACGTACATGCATGTGTAATACTCAAGGAAAAGACACTATTAAAAATATTCATAAAATGTGTAGAATGTCTAGAGAGAGAATTTGAAGTGTGCTCTCCTTTATTTTATTTGTATTTAGTCGTTCAAAAATGAATGAATCGTTCAATGAGATTTCATGTTGCTTTTCTACAAATCTTACAGTTTATGCTCATTCATGAGACGTGTGACCTGTGAATAATTTTTTTTAGCTGGCCAAGTCTGTTAATTTTCTTGATAAACTTTATTTTTGAATAAATATTTAGGTGAAGAATATTTAGTAACACGGACTTGACCTGTGAGATGAAACATAACTAAATAGTATGATAATTTGTATGATTTATGCAAAATAAGGAGTTAATGTACTGTAGGAATCTCATGATTCAGATTAATTATTCAAAGAATGACAATACAGTCTCAAGTTTAAATCTGTGATGAGTTATGTAAAGTTAAAGAAAGAGAAAGAGAGAGAGGATGGGAAATTTGGTATAGAAATGAAATGGGGATACATTTATTAGTTTTCATATGGGATATATTATGGGGGAATGAGATTGTTAGTTTGATGCTTTTCATCTGCGAGTACAAATGAGGGTCTTATGGAAGGTCTCCTTCAGCTAATCTTAATAGACATCAAATGACCAAATGAACAGGAAAAGAGACATTAGGCAGTTCAACTTGACAATATTATATAGCGGATATACATTGTATATAGTAACACACAAATAATTAACCATCATCGTCCCCAAATACCTAATCAACTAAATAATATACTATATCTAGCCTTCATTTTATATGCACACAAATTATATTCTCCACCCTCACTTTAAATTTGTGTCCCGAATCCATCACAATTTAACTAACAACCAGTTTAAAAAAAAGTTATTTGTGTTCCAAGATGAATAGATTATGATATTTGTCTTAGTATTTCAATTTTGAATTTGAACAAAAAATTTGGAGTATGTACATACATAGGGATGGATATTCCATTCAGGAATTTTATCTGGTATTGAAATATTTTTCGAATCTTATCAATCTTATGAGATATTTGAATTTAGGTAAGTAACAATTCAAATTAATACAAAGATATTAACCTCATCATTTTAATTTCAACATTACCATTTAATTTCAAATTAATTATGATTATTATTAAAGTTTCACAATGTCTTGATCATTAAATGTAGATATTTTTGGTTAAGAAAACGTGTAAAATTTGATTTGTTATTTAAAATTAAATTTTAAACTAATTTCCATTTGAAAACACATGAGAAATAATTTTGTACATTGACATGATACGTTATTTATACATCTTTAAATCCTACAGATATACTAATTGACTGTACGTAAGCTAACTACAATCATTGTTACAAAAGTGCTTCTGCCAAGAATATCATTACGAATGTACAAAGACACCAGCCATAGTTTACGTAGAGAAAGTCACATTGTTAAATATGATACAAAAGTGAGAATAATTATTTATCATAAATAAGTTGAAATTGTACAATAATATTAAATAACATTGATTTGTGCAGAAATAGTTGAAGTGACAGAGACTATGAGTTGTGACTTCCTCTCACGAGCATTCATCAATTATTACAATCAATTCGAAAACAATGCCCATTAGAACAGTCACAAAGCACATGATGTCTGTCAAAAAAAAGATTTTCTCTTTGTCTTCCAGAGGCCTCATCTTCTTTGTCTCACTCCAGCAAATGTCAATGAATTGAAATGATGACGAAGAGACTGAGACAGCATCTCTAATTTTCTTTAGTCTCGTGTGTCTATAATAAAGAGAGAGAGAAAAAAAACATGAGAACAAGTGGTTGGGATTAAAAGAGAGAGAAAAATAATTAATATTAAACTACTGGTATTTTAAAAGTATATAGTCCTTGATAACAAGAGATTAGCAAAAGAGAGGATGAACTCTCAGTATCAATGATGACATCTTAAAAGAAAATATAATTAAAATATTATAATTATTCTTAATTCAAAATCTCATGTAAATAAATACATAATAATATCAGCAAGGGGAAGTTAGTTAACTAAAAACAAAATAAAATGTTGTAACAAAAAAATAAGATTAAAAACATTTATATACAGATATTACTAAATTATTTTATCTTGCCAATGAATGAACCCAATCACAGAAGGAGCCAGATTACTCATCCCCGAAAATTCTAAAATAAAACCAAAATAAAACTTTATAGTCTCATAAATAATCATCATGACTCTGCAGATTTATAAATGATGAAAAAAGTTATTAAAAAATCAAACCTTTTTTTTGAGCTGTGAAAAATTGAATGGAGGAGAGACACACAGTGGTAAACTCAATCACTTGACTTTAATTGAAGAATTAAACTCCTTTAAATAAAAATTGAAAATTTCTCCCAAAATTTTATCTTTTTTACGTACACAGAAACACAAGGGACGTGTTTTAAAAAAATTTAGACACTTTGGGAGAGAGAGACAGAGCAATTAAGATCATAAATGTTAAAGGCTCTTATTTGTTCTGCCGCGTATTCCTTCTCATGGAGCCCTAACACGTCGTCATGAAACTACATAAAATATAATAATAATAATACAGACACCTATAACAGAGGAGAATTAATAGTTTAATTATGCACTATCCTCATATGAATTTTTATTCCTCACCCCATACTTGTTTCTCCATGAATAATGTTCATTTTTTTACCCCTCTCTCTCTCTCTCTTCTGTAATAGAGCGATACAGATACATTTATTTTGCAATTTTTCACCACTTTAATATTTGTCATGAAAGGTAATTTATAGGTTGACAGCAGAAGGAGTCGAGAGAGTTGGTGAATAAAAAAAAGAAGAATGACTTTATCTATTAAACTTGTGTGTGTGTGTGTTTCTGCTTGTGGTTTCAAATGGCAAATAATAAGAGCAAAATGTCCACAAAACAAAGCTCTCTTGGGTTTTATTTTATTTTTTTGTGAAAAATTAAGTCCTCAATGTTATCCTCAACACCACCATCAACATTTCAATTCAATTTTCTTTTTACCTCTGCATACACATTTATTTACCGAGTCTGGATCTATCTGTATGTATAGCTCGTCAAATTATAGTATTTTTTTATAATTAAATTTAACCTCAACGAGAATGATTGTAACGAATAGAATAATTTTGGTGGACAAAGAGAATTTGGTTCAGGTTCTCAGAAAATTGACACCATTCAAGTCGATCGCGCGGATCTCCTGATTATTTGTAGATTGTGGAAAGAAATATTTTTAGAAAATTTACACTTCTTAAACTAAAGACACACACAGGAACGGGACCAAAGACTATTTTGAGGAGGCACAAAATCAAAGAGACAAAGATTTTTTATATAAAATGATCTTTTGTGTGGTGTGTATGTACAGTCAGAGAGAAAGAGAGAGAGATGACTAAAAATGTTTGGAGGTGAATGTGATTTATAATTGTACTGTCTCTCTATCGTCAAATGAATCTCTTGAGTAGACAATATAAAGCACAAAGAGAGAGAGAGAGAGAGAGAGAGCAAGACGTTGGTAGTAGTAAATGTTTTTAGAGCTTGATGAAACAATTCGAGAGCACCGAGTCGAGTATCGAAACCGCAATGAAACTTGAGGGAATAAAAATGTTCCAGTCGTGGTCTTCTTTTGGAGCTCCATATGTGCCAGGTGTTTCGTTGATTGAATATTCATCATCATTCAATGTATTTGAATATACATTTAGGCAGACGTCTGCATGCCAAAAAACATCTAGCCTTCTTCTCTTCTCTCTCTCTCTCTCTCTCTCTCTCTCTGACTATCAAGCACTTTAGCTTCAACTCCATCAACCATTTTTATGTATTATATAGACTCATGGATGGAAAAACTGACGTAACACGCGAACTTGGTTTGCCTGAGATTTTGAGTGAAAAAATAGATGTAGATAACACGAGAAATTTTCAAGAAAATTCAGACCAAAATCTCAGAATTGATATCATTTTTTTAAACAAAATACTAGCATTGTCCACAAAATTTCCAAAAAAAATAATGTCAAGATGAAGCCGGTTGTCTGGCATTGAGGACACTAATCAGGTCATCCAGTAGAGCTCCGTTTCTTTGATGCAATGAGAGTAGATTCACACTTTTTCGTAAAAATGACTTTTTTAAAAATTTCTTTAGCTTATTTTCAAATAAAATAACTTTTCAAATTGCGTTAGAATCAATTTATTAGCTTCATAATATGCCTATATAGAGATGATGTAAGGTACTTATGTTATTCAAAGAAAATACAGAGGAAGCCATGAAAAATAAGTAAGTTATGATACATAATAGTGAAAATAGCAACAGATTCTTCTTATTTCTTGTCCTACACCCTCCTTTCAATCATCAACATGAATTTTTTTTATCTATTTTTTCAAAACTCAAGTACTCTAATATGAGGGGGGAGGGGTGATATATTCTACAGATGTTTCTCTCTGTAGACTGTTTTGTGTATTAATTTTGTCCGTGTTGTATGTATCATATAAAAATGTTATAATTTCAATTCACTGCATTTCATATGCATCATCACACCAAGAGTATCTTTTAATCTCATATCACATTTTTGTAGTGTGTATGTGTCTAAAGGAAAACTGAATGAACGCTATTTTTTTGTATTACATTACACATGTTGAATATCCTCTTGTGCTGATGACTATGGACATAATTTATTGTACAAATCAGCATACCATATGTACATCTTATTAGACCATTTCTCATACACAACATGCTAATCCCCTATGTCATATAATTCTCATCTCCACATCTATGCATCTTTCTATAGTTTTGTATTAATAAGTCAACGTTTTTGGCCAGTCGAAATTAGTGATTACACAATTATAATAACCAGAGCCTTCAATATTCTAGTCCAGCATGACATTCTCATGATGGAAGTTTTCTTTCTACTGTCAGGGAGTGCGGTGTCTTTATACACAAAGGTATATAAAAAAGTGTTTTCTTTTGTATATTTATACAGTCAAATGATAATCTAGTAATATTAAATGTCCATCCTCTCATACACAAATTTTATGATCATGATGTAGCCCAAGAGGCTTGTGACCCATGCCTCATGTCCAGCAGAGCAATTAAATTGTGATAATTATTGATAATACTGACTTGGATAGAGGAACAAAGGCTAAGGATAAAATGGAAATTTGGTCTCTTGGAAAGAGAGAGAGAGAGAAAATAATAAGAGGGGTATATTATAATGTATCAAGTTTATTGAGTTGCATACACAAAGAGGAAGAGGGGGGATTGAAACGTTGTGTAGATTGAGAAATATTTAAATGTGCACTACTAACTATGAATTATCGACATGGACAGAGACTTGAGTTGTAGACTATGGGAGTACAAGTACAGAAAAAAAAGAGTAATTGCAATTCAGACATTTACATTATTAAGACGAGACCGAGTGCAAACACACGTGTGACTTAGTTTCCTGGCAAATTATTATATATTTTTTCATTTCAGACTTTCAGAGGTGGTCGAAGATTTCATGTAAATATAGATAATATTATTTCGTTTTTCCAAACTCTAAAATGCCTACCTGTTAGTTCAAGTAATAACTTTGTGGTTTTTTATTTTACATTTTGATGAAACCAATGTTCCCCGTGTATTTAATATGTATTCAAACTCTTGTTATTTAGTGTAATGCACCCAATGATAATGTTAAAATAATTTTATCATCGTTTTTATTCTGCTATATTTATTATCCATGCCATGTAGATATTCAATTTAAGCTTGTACATTGGGCGAAAGGTATTATTTATTAACTTTTCATTGAATTTAGAAATAAAATAAAAAGACAAAAGTAAAGTTTAACAGACAATTATGATTCTCATACACACATAAATGTTAGAGAAAAAGTTGCTGTCATAAAGTCATCAACTTGTTCTTGTCTTACCCCCTTCAAATGTCAGATGTCAATTTTTAGACTTGGAGCTGTCTCTTTATTTTTCGTGCCTTTGCATTATCTAAAATACAAATATGAAGATTGAAATGTGGAATAAATTGATTCATTGACATTTCTTCAAAAAGAGAAGAATTTTTTTATAATGACAAACAAAAGTAAAAAAATATTATAAATTATGTACCATCTATTTGAATGGTATGTGTAAAGACTTTTGTGGTCACGACTTGTATTTTTTGCATGTATAAATTTTTATGAAAAACATGATACAGTACAAAAAATATATAAACTTTGTTTTATAAAATTGAAATAGAGTTATTATGAAGTCAAGAAATACGATAAAAAATATTTAATGATTTTTTCATACATTTCCGTGTTGGTAGTATCTGTCCATTGCTTTGATCTCCTTGATTTTTGAGTGGGAATTAAAGGCGGCGTAAATCTGTTTTTTTTCTTGTTTTGTTGGCGTTAATTGCAATTAAACAAGACATAATGGAGATCTTCAAGGAAGGTTTGAAGACATTTAAAGACAATAACAATGCAGATTTGACGGTGTTCAGTAATGTTCCTGAAAAGTGTAAAACTGGTCGCTGTTACGTTGGAATTGACGAGGCTGGACGCGGACCCGTCTTAGGTATTGTCTTTCTTTCTTTTTTAATTTTAATTCTTTCAAAATTTTAACCTGTCTAGAATAGAATTAATCCTTTGCTATTATTGTATGGCATAGGTCCAATGGTGTACGGGATATTTTGTTGTGTGGCTGATGAAGATGACATAGCAGAAAAAATTAAAAAGGGTGAGACAATGGAAACAATTGAACAGGATCCACCTACTTTACTAAATAAAATTGCTAAACTAAATGACTCTAAGCAACTTACGGAAAAAGTTCGAGAAGAGATATTGGCTAAGGTAGCTGATTTGGATCACATTGCTTTTGGATTGAAGTTTATTTCACCATCTCAAATTTCATCAAAGAGTTTCCGTCGTCAAAAGAATAGTCTCAACGAAGTCTCACATGATGCAGCTATTGAACTGATTCAAGGGTTTATTGACAGAGGGGTCAAGATTGAGAGGGTCTATGTTGACACTGTAGGACCCATGGAGAAATACCAAGTAATTCTTTAAACTTTAAATGACCTTCTTTTGGTATAATTTGCATGCAAATTAAACAAGTATTATTGACTTTTAGGCCAAACTTGAAGGAATCTTTCCAGAACTGTCATTTAAAGTAGACAAGAAGGCTGACTCAAAATACAAGCCGGTTAGTGCTGCTAGTGTCTGTGCTAAAGTAGGTAGGGATCATGCACTTTTGGATTGGCAGTTTCCAAAAGATATGAATATCAATTTGGGACCTAAAAAAAGTTGGGGTAGTGGCTATCCAGGAGGTAAAATAAAATAAATAATGTAGAAAATAAAATAAATGTAGCTTGTACTATACCTTACCTACTCATTGTGTATCCAATATGAAATTGATACTTAATCTTACTCTTTGCAGATGAGGTGACAAAAGTCTTCTTACGTAATAATGTCGACCCCGTTTTTGGATTTCCTAATATTGTACGAAACAGTTGGTCAACCGCAGACACTTTATTGGAGAAAATGGCAGTGAAGATTAAATGGTAAGGCCAAAGATACTTTCATATTTTTATCTGTTTCTGTACTTATGAATTCTTTTTAATAACTTACTGAATTTGTCATTGTTATTTCATTAGGGAGAGTGAAGAGGAGACGGACGCATCTCTTCCCAAAATTTCTAAATTTTTCTCCAAACTGGAACCGCCGAAACGACACGCAAATGGTAATGGAACCGTCAACCATGGAGCTATCAACACTAAAGCGCAATTTTTTTCTTATCGTGAACTAAATCAAACTACCAAACTTTGACTTATTGTGCCTTTTGAAAGTTGACCCTCTTTTATGTCATAAAAATCATCAGAAAATGCTACAATTTGTATCCATAAATTAATGACTGACTTTTATAATTATTACATAGGTACTTAATGCTTCAAATTGTGTGTTCCGTAAATTGTTTTTCTAATGTATTTTTATTTTTTACAAGTTATGAAACTAATATGATTCATATTATGTGAATATGATATTCAAAAGAATAATTCAACTGCTTTGAAGTCACCGGCTGACTAATTAAAATAAAAGTCAACATGATCACTCAACATTTTACAATTAGTGAGAACATCATTGCCTTTATTCAAACTTTTTAAAATAAGATTTGATAGTAGTTCCTTCATAGGTGGTAGTTTGATTTTCTCATTTAAATAAATATTTTTGAAAAGTACGAAATACTTTTTTATCGGAGTACAAAAAAATAAAGCATCAACACAAAAACTTGTCGTTACAACATTGAATAAATAAATAATGCAATTCATTATATAAAATAATGTACTCATATAAATAAATGTTTGTATCGCAAATATACAGACGTGGCGGTGGGTGTTGGTACATCCAATACTTTGAGTCCTTCTCGATCTCTATATACTCTACTGTAAGGGTTGTCAACTTGTTGAGGAGTATTTCCTGGTGTAAATGTCGTAGAAGAACTTGGAGCATGAGCAACAAAAGTAATACTATTCATGCTTAATGGTTCATCATGTTCTGGACCTGTGACATTAAATCGGGATTAATTGCATTAAAATTATTTAATTTGATTAGTCTCATGTGATAATTAAAATTGTTCTTTGTACTCACCCTCTAAATAATTATTCAAGTCAAATGAACTGAATGCAAAGGGAAGATCTGATTTATTATTACGATGCTTTGTGGCTGGTAGATACCACCGAACAGCAACATAGTGCTCACAAAATTGATCTTTCAAAAACGCTCGAATTTGTGCATAATAAGTCCTTCCCTTGGCCTCCTCATCTCCACAAACACTAACAATATCTCCAACTTTGTACCACAAACCATTTGAGAGTACTCGACTTACAGGAATGACTTCACGCTTCGGACTTATGGCAGGAAATTCCTCCTAATTAGAAAAAAACAGCATAAAGTTAATTCTCGGGTTAAATAGTAACAAAACCGAATTTAATTCAATGTAAAAGTGAAATGTAAACATTTGTATAGAACTCACGGAGGGCCCATCTTTAGAATTTTTCTTGTTTAGAGGCTTGATAAGTTTTTTCGGAGCTAAAGTCCGTCGAACAACTTGGAGAGAATCAAGATATGCAATGGTTGTAGCATTTCGAGTCCGATAAAATGCAGGTTTGGTCGGTTCCGAAGAATCATCATCGCTCACCTTTGCCCTCCTTTTCTTGTTGATGAGAGATAAAACAGAAAGTTTGCCAGCATTGACATTTCGCCCTGTTTTCTTTTGAATTCCGGCCACTTTTCTAGTCTTGACTTGACGCTTAAACAGCGTAGCATTTCTAGATAATTTCGGTTTATTCCTTCTCCCCTCCTTCAGTGGCGGACTGTCTCGGGCATATTGAGGCGTCTTCTTCATCCGCACCCTTCGCTTAACATTATTTGCAATGTCCATCATTAGTTTCCTCTAACACCTACAAAATAAACAATCAAAATACACTCAAAAACATAGAAAAATGGAACCAAACTTATTCAGAATTACTATATAATGATTAATAGAGTATTTATGCATAATATTATATACTTACACAAGGAATCTGCCCTCGTCTTTTAGGAAAAAGATGCAAATTACCAACAAATTATTCAGGAGTTTTTTTCTCCAATTAAACTTTCAAAAACCCTTGGGCCCGCCTCACCGATGGCTTTTTGTTTTCTATGACAAATCATTCTCTTTTGCTTCGGTGGTCTCAAAGATCGTTTGCAGAAGATGCGAATAAACTGTATGAAAAAATTAATTTAAATACATTTAACTATAGATGTATATAGTGTTATGTGAGCGGTTAACTTGATTTATTCTATTTGAATTTCTCACATTTTGACTTGGTGCTTGGCTGATGATTGAATTTTACTCTAATCGTAAGACTAAAGACTAACTTTAGACTAACTTAGCTTTAAAAGTCAATTATGTTTAGTAATAGACTGTACGATACATAGTAATACATACTAACGAAGCATGAAAACAGATGAAACCAAAAAATTGACAGTTTACGATCAAGTAATGTTGACCTCAGTTTCAAAGTGCAAGTATAGCTTAGAGGTGAAAAGTAAGGCCTTGACAAAGACATGGAATTAAGACACAAAAAATGGTCTGTACTCCCCCATAGTTTCTGTAGACACTAACGAACTATATCCACATTGAACCAAAATCATCTCTCTGTCTCATGCCGCTTTATTATTAACGCTGAGACTTTTTCTCCTCACCTGTTATGTACAAAAATTGTACACAAGAATAAAAACTCCAACAAAGTCATAAACATATCTTATTACGTCCACAGAAAAGTATTTTGAATGGTGATTCACAAGTACAATCACTCAACAATAAGATTTTTTTCTCAAGACTAAATCGTGAGGGTGTATTGTTCACATATGTGCTATATTATGTACACAATAAATTCTTACCGGCCAATTATTCTAAATGCATATAAAGCAGCTTCTTTTTATTATGTCCGCTTATTATGGCGTGGGTGTCCTTCATTCCTAAAATGTCTTGTCAGTGTCTAACTACGATGCAAGAGATTTAAAGAGGATCTCTATCCATTTTTTCAAAAACTTAGTCATTCTTACCTTCTTGAGGTCGACTGACATATATCTCATGTTTCATTCTATCTTGTGTATTCATTCATACAGATATTTCCCTCATATCTCCAGTTAGCCGTATCATCTACGTAGCAGAATTTTATCATTTTATAAACTGCCAACACTGCAAAGAATTTAGAGAAAAATGGTCAAAAATTCCTTCTAAATATAATAAGAAGTTGTGGCTAGATATTCAACATTTAGAATCAATGAGAGAGTAAAACGAGTGGCTTTAACTGTTCTTCTGCAAGATAACATTCCACACTCCAATTTTAATTTACATTTCAACACTCCATTTGAATAATAGTTTCATTGTAAAATACTTTGTTGTTACATACTCTAGAGAAAAATTCTACGTCTTACTTTAGTATCTCTTCATATTTTCTACAGTGACAGCCTTTTTTGTGTTTTGTGTATCTTTTATTCCATATTACAAGTAAGCATGGAGAGAGACCCTACTGAAAATTTGGCCACCGACTCCCAAACTGTGTCGGAGTTTAGTGATGAAAATAAACCGAGTGAAGATGAGTTTGACGGCCCTATTAGCAAGTTTTGCCAAAATCCTCCTCAGTGCATACCGGTACTTGTAGAGCCCGAGACGGAGAGACAAGATTTTAAATTGACAGAAATGGAAAATATTAAAGTGGAGAATAATCATGTCAATGAGAATGAACTAATTCCAACTCCAACTGACGAGTCCATCCAAAGACCTCCTGTCCTGTCATCATTGTCCGTGGACTACATTAGGTGAGTGAAATCTAAATATAATTGAATTCCTCTTTTGCTCCATTTCAATAATAACATAAATTGATTTAGTTCATTTTTTATTATTTGTTGGTAAAAAGTAGGAGCATACTCATTACTCGTTCGTGTCACAATTTAAACAAAATTAAATGGAAATTCATTGTTGTTCAATAAATTAAAGTTTCACTACAAAAAAAATAGTCTTGATGCAATGCAGGGCAACGGTGCACTGAAAAGCATGGTGCAGTCGAGCGATGAATCAACTTTAGTACTAGGAATAATATAAAAAAAAGTTTTTATTGTACTCCAACAAAAAAATTCCTGACAAGGCTCGTTGCCTCTATTCTGTTGAACCGGAAGGTGACCAGTCCCATGCATAGACGACACAGCATAAATAAAATGACGGGGTTTGGCTGGCACACTCACATCATCATCACAGCATATGCTAGATGTGTTAGCTACGTGAATCCTTTTGTTAAAGCCCCCACTACATTATCTGTATAATACACACACTTATACTATGTGATTTCATAATTAAAGGTGAGGGTTTAAATCACAGACAATTCAACATTCTATCTCCCATTAGATACCTCTAACTTTTCACATAATAGCTGTACTACAGTAGTTGCTACTATGTCAAGTAAATTCATAGAGTTGAAAAAATAATACTCATCTTCTTGTACATCTTATAAGTAAGAAATTACAAATAACACATGTATTTCTTTTGTTCTCTCAAAGGACGTACTTTCATAGCACTTGGTACCTGTATGTAGTAATCAAGCCACGGCTAATGCCACCGGATGTAACTCTATAAAAAAACACACACACACTCTCGTGTATACAACACCTTTTGCTGTCTTCTCGAAGCACCGCAAAATTTCTTGAAAAATAAATACAAGGTAGTTTTTTATATAAACCATGATTGTGATGCAATACTCATAGAGGAAACAGGTGCATTTACAAAATGTACAAATGTAGATAATCTTATAAAAACATCTCAATGCCCACAACAAGGTAGTAGTAGTGCCTAACCACATTTATCTTGATTATTTCTTTTTTTGACTAACCATAAACACATTCAAGTAATTATGTATGAATATCAAAACTTTATATGATGGTCCACACATGACTCTTCTATCTGTAGTCCTTCGTCCTTTATCTACACTTTTCATGTCCAACGAGTCTGGGGTACTTTTGAACCAGGTCTTTGCCTTTATAAAAACTTTCGTTGCATGGTCCATAACATTATTAACGTTCCCCCCTCTATATTCACGTTATAGTCTCCATGTAATGGATGACAGATTTCACTTGATTTTTTGAACATCCTTGCAAATAACAATTGTTGTTGACTTCAACTCAGTGGTGCATGAACCATTTTGTGACTCATGTAAATCAAAATAAAAAGTATATTAAAAAAACTGTCTGTACAGTTTATAGTTTATGAACTAATGCTCACAACCCAGCCATATGTAAGTACCTAGGAACTAGGAACACAAACATCAATCAACGAGAATTCCCCCCTCAATTGTAGAGTAAATTGTAGGAGAAGGGGAGGGGAGGGTATTTTTCTTGAACTCTAAAAACTTTCAATTTAATTTTGGTGCAAAAATCACATCAATTTTATCTGTTTAGTACCATTCATACCTCGACTCAGTTCATTGTGTCGAGTGGCTGATTGTCATAACAAAGATTTTTGCAAATATCCATCTTATATCAATAGAACTTTGTTATCGTCGATTGGCATTTTGGCAAGAATTGAAGTCCTAAAAGAAGTTTGAGAATTTTTTCTTGCTCAATCAAAAAAAAGAACAACAAGAAAATTCTCTAGCCTTTCAAATCTTACTAGACCAGTTCCAGCTGTTTTTATAATAATAAATAATTGAATAAAAATTCATTATATATAGTACCTCCGACCACACGAGGGGATTTTATATAGTGAGAGAGTGAGTGCTTAAGGTACAAAGTGTAGAAAACTAGTGAATAATTTAATTCTACGAGATAAAACAACGCACTATCTCAAAGACATTTTTTTCATCACATTGACATTCCTTCACACAATTGTACTCTGGAGAATACTGGACTTGAAAGATTTCATCTCTCAATTTTTTTCATTGAGCAGGACAACTTTTTTTTATAAGTACATTTTTTGTATAATATTATGCTTGTTGTGATTCACGTGCAAGAAAACTGTGTCAAACACAAAGAGACTTTTTTTGTTGTTGTCCAACCACTAGACAGCTGACTAGGATTGAGAATTGAGAGAAAAAAAATTTAATTTAATTTTAATTGTAGAAATCCAAGAATTTACCTCTCCGCGGTATAATCTTGTGGCTTTTTATCAATACAAGACAATTTTTTTTTCTTGCAAACAATTCAAGTTTTCAAGTTAGTAAACACAAAAATTATAATTCACAGACGAGCTGACAAGCTATAACAAGTCGTTAAAAGTTAACAAATACAAAGACTACACACTACAAGATAAAGTCGTAGGTAGCTTTAGCCTTTGCTGTGTCGACTGGATAATTATTATTTAGTATTTATCAAACATTTTTACATATTTCACGATAAATTTTAATAACACACTAATTTCATTGTACAAAGCTCAAAACAATTTGTTTCTGAGACCTTCCAAAGGATTATCTTTTTAAAATTAAAGAGTTTTGTAAGAGATAAGGATATGTACATACACAGATATACAGGACGAGAGTATAAATTTATTAAAATGTGTAGAGGGTGAAGAAGAAAATTTTTTACTTGCCATCTCCATTTTTAAATACAGTGTTTTATAAGTGTACTTGCCAAGTCTCATGAACTTTAAAATTAATACAAACACAAACAAACATTGACCGTATTTCCGTCCCGACAATCATCAACATCTTGTTCCTGGTGCTTCAAATAAAAAAAAGTCCATAGTTCTTGACTCACCAACCGTGACCAATGTGGAGGTTGTCAGTCCTCCCTACTGACTCTTTCTTGTGCCTTTGAACCATCAATTTTATAACTTCTTTCATATGACCAAACTTTTATTTTTTGTTTTACTTGAGGAGACTCTCTCTCAAATCTCTTTTTTGAAGACAAGAGAGCTCAGTCAAGTTTGGGAAATGTTGAGAGGAAATTTTCTTTTGCTTCTTGTGAGGTTTTTCTATTGACATGAGTTTGTTGTAGACTTTTTTTTTCGTAATATAAAAGTTTTCAATATAAACTTGTGCATTGTCAACACACTTGGGCATGGTAGATTTCAAGAATTTGAATTAATAATGTAACTCTTGATTTGTGCTTCACTACAAAATAATAATTTAAGTAAACTGGTGTGTTTGTGTGTATTGTAATTTAATTAAAATTGATTTATTATTTTAATTAATAAATTTAAATAATTCATCATGTTAACTGAGTGCTTCAATATTCGAATTTGTTTTCCTCGAAAACCACGTAAAGTTCAACCGTCAGATAAAAATTCAGAGAGTTTACCAGTGAAACAATTTTCATTTATTATTTCACCTCCATTGGAACCTCCCAATGTTCCATGTCGACAGAAGAAACGGGCTAGACGTTCAAAGTATAGAAATAGTGCTTTTCTCAAGGCTTTGGCCAATGGAACTGGGTAAGCTTTTCTGAATTTTGTGTGTACTCTTAGCATATTCACTATTGTCTCTCTTTTGACGGGTCAATATCCCGTTTTTCTAAGTAAACAAATGACACGTGTTAAAATACTTGAATAATATTTTATTTTCTATTTGTATTTACACATAAAAAAGATTTTTTGGTTGGGAGCTCAGTTAGGGCAGTGAAAGTAATTAATTCGAGTACAAAAAAATGTGAAGCATCTTCATTTACATGGTAATAATTATGCACGGTGACAACACACATGCATTCTGTGATTGACAGCATGTATAAATTATAAAAAATGACACAATTTGTAAACTCATCATTATACACATGTTCAACTTAGTTATGTACATTGTAATGAACAATTAAAATATCTCCTTGTTTGACTACTCTTTACATTGCATGTGGTTCTTCCATTGCCTGCTTCAAGGAACATTTAAGATCAAATTTCATTCAAAAAAAAAAATTGGAGAGAGAAAACTGACATTTTTGTCAAGCTCACTTGGCTACTAGTCTTTAGTATATTTTAATGTACAATTAATAATATAGATATTATATGGGTCACAATTTTATAAAATTTAGAAATTGAAGGTTTTTGTATACTCTTCTCTTGTCCTAAAAAAATCTATACAAAGGGAGAAGGGTATCATGTACCTAATATATAATATTTTGTAAGATAATATGATAAAATAGAAATTTGTAGTTCATTTTCATAAAGAATCATTTCAGAACAGAATAATTATCATGACATGCTCACACCATACGAAATAGTCTCATACAGAGAGAGACAATATAGTCAACGTAATAATTATGACAGAGCTTTTGTCTGTAGTAAACTAGCATGAAAATGAATCTCTGTTCTCATTTTTAAGAGTTTCCCCTTTTTGATTTTTCTCTCTGTCCTCTATTAATATTATTTTATTTCACTCGTGAGCATTTTTGAGAGTATTGACATTTGACTGTGAAAATTGTTGTAGGTGTACTCCACTTAGGGGTATATCTATTAAAAAAATTGATGGATATTTATTCATAAATATTCACGTGTATTTTATCATGTCCGTAGAAGAGTCAAATTTTATTTTGTGTAGTTGAATTCATTGTGTAGGTAGAGCTTTTCATTTTGTGTTTGTACAGTTCTTTATTATAACATAGAATCAATAGATTTTCAAAGGGTAGAAATTGAAAGTTCTTTTTTTCATGCAAAACAAAAGAAATATTTTATGCCCGGTCTTACATTTTGCATACTAACAAAATGACTTTCTCCATCTAAATAGTTTATCATGTCAATAAGAACGTGGAATGAGATAGTGAAATGTTTGTCCTGACTCGTGGAGTTTATTTCCTTTAAAATAATTATCCAAATTAATTTAAATTTTGCTAGACACCTGGACACCTAAATTTATGATTAATAATTAATGACAAAATAATTTAAATGTTATTTTTTATCTTCTGCATGTAATAATTTTTTTATTGTAAGAGAAAAAGATCAAGGCCCCCCTCCCTTGTTTTGGAAATTCCATACATTTAGCTCTGACTGTAGGTACATGGGAATTTCCAAATAAATTGAAAGAAATTATAATCATAAAGTTCTAACTTGTAATGACAGTGACAAAATAAAATTGAAAATATGTTTCTGATACCTACTCGTATGTACCAGGTTAATCATTATGATTACATATGTACGACAAAGACGCATAACAAGTTTGCCACTTGATTCTTTATTCTTTGAATAATCTTCAAGTCTGACTTGTTTGAACAAAAGAATCAAACTATTGTTGTTCTCACTGGTCATCTCTCACACATTCTTACCCAGACCACCTCTATCTGTATAACCTTGATTTTACAAATTAATTATAATACTAGGTGTCCAATCTATTGACAAGATCCAACGTCACATGGTACTTGAATCATGATGAAGAGTACACAAAAGTTTTTTTTTCTTGGCAATTGGCCAAATTAACTACAGGTCAATGATGAGATGCTTCCTCTTTTTATGTAGCTTTTTGTTAAATCGTACCGTTAATTCCTTAAAAAAGGGATATATATGGCTACAATGGATAACAGGGGGAAAAAACTATTTATATCCCAATATGGGCATAAAATGCATTACAAACTGCAAACATGAGTCAAAGTGTATAAAATACCAATCCTGGATTTTGCCTTGACAAATCTGAAAGTAATTTACAAGGCAAATGAATGAACATCTTTGATCTTCTTACTCCACATGCCTTTTCAATGTTATTGCACAATTTTATGCAAATTGGTTCATTTTTAGACTAATTAATGACAGACCATGTGTACTGAAGGAAAGGGGACGGGGAACTATTCAGAATTTTCATTTTGAAACATTTTTTTATATTCAAAAAAATGGTGTGGCTTAAATTATGTGCAGATTTGTAAGGAAAATGAAGACAGTCTTAGATAGAGTCTTCGTCTCGTTTACAATTTGTAAAATATAGCGTGTCTAATAGTATGCAATTAGTATGATGATGAATAGTAATTTAAGTAAATTAAATAATGCATCAAAATGGCTTTTCAGTTACAGTACCGATATGTACTCCAACATATGTAGCCATAAAGAACCTCTGACCCTTGTACATATAGGATCCGTATAGTAAAATCAAGTAATCTGAAATAGGGCTAGTCAAGTGGACGATGGTCAAGAATAATGATTGGTATTTACTTTAGACAATCTCTCCCTTAAACTAAAAAAAATAATGATTCATCTCCATTGTAATCAATCCTTCCCCAAAAAGGGGCTACTGGTTAGTTTAAATTTGTACAAAAAAGTTCCCAATAAATTTCATATGGGCCATTTCACACGTATGATGGACCATGGATACTAGAAAATGCATCGTTTTACCTTGTAAAATACATTCAATATGTTTACTCTAAATGCCATGACATGATCATATTTCCATCAGTCCACGTCACTGAATTAATTTTCATGTTCTGAGAAAAGTAAATAACATGTTAAAATATCCTTCTGTCTTGTCTCTCGTGGCTCTCCATTGTCTACAAAGTACAAAACGGACACTGCCAAAGTACAGTGTGTAGTAGTCATCATCAGTTTATACAGTAGTTTTATATTCTTTGAACTAACACTTTGTATGAAATATTAAGACTTCAAAGGAAACGTACATATCTCTATTACATACTTGACATCTTGACTGTATCTGTAGTCTGTAGCTCATTTTTTATAGGATGAGGGCATAGGGTGATATAAGACATTTTTTTGTCACCACATTCTACCTTTCCACAGATTCAGACTGACATGCAGGGTAATTATCAAGATTTAACTTAGATCGTTAACTTTTAATGACACCTGGGAGGTGCAAAAAAATTTCACGAGCATTATCGTTTACACACTTCATCTTTTTATATATAAAGAAAATTATTGTGAAGAATCTCATTCAGTGATTTGTTCTCCGTCCTGTCATTCAGTGAAAGAGTTAATTTAAAAGATTTGAAAAATTGTGTGCCTTGCTAAAATAATGTTGATTTCACAATTACTTGGATTTAATTATTTTAAAAAAAGTCCTTTTAAAGGACGTCGAAAGATTTCACGGTTTGCAAATTTTTATTATTTTTTTATATTGCCCCTCACCCTTTTTCTGTCTAAACATGGAAAAGTTTATAGAGTTTGTATTAATTGAATTACAAACATGTGCTATAATTAAATTTATTTCCTATTTCTAAACTTTATTTCCTTTTTAGGAGTGTCCATGTCTGTCTAACAAAATAATTAAATATTTATTTCTTGTGTTTATTATTAGTGTGGATCCTGACGCCGAGGACTTTTTTGAAAGATTTTCATCCATAAGAATTCAATATGAAGATAATGAACGAAAAACAATCCATGAATTTCAATTCCCCCAAGCAGAAGATGTGGTCGATGGTACCATCGCGGATCAACTTTGGCCTACACTTGGAGGGTGGAATGTATGTGTAGAAATTAACTTTCATTTAAAATTCTAAAAAAAAGTATTCTATCTCATCCAGCATTTAGGCAGTCAAATTACACAAATTAAAATAACCTCTTCCGACTCACAATCACAAATTAGGGAATATTATACATGAGTTAAAAATTTAGATGGTGTATACAGATAAAAACACATTTTATAATTTGGATGCGTTCAACTATTTAACTGACAAAATAGAAATTATTATTACATAGTCGTTTGCTACTACGCACATGAATTTCGATTGAAAAAATATTTCTGACATAATAACAAGTGAAAGAATTGACACTATTATATAATTTAAAAATATAATCAGTACATATGTACACTTATATTCTCTCTTTATAAATTGTCAAATCTTTTATATTAAAATGTACAAGCTTGGACACTCCAGAGAGAGAGAGAGAGAGATTTGAACCGGCAATTTGCAATGAGATCACTAGCATAATGCTATAGAATTTAGTTGTGAATGAAAAGAATTTTTAACCAGTTCCATTATGCCTCTCTCTCTCTCTTTGTACGTATAACAATTGTACATATGTAATTCTTTTTGAATTGAAAGTAGACAGCTAGTTGATTGAAGAATTTATCCTCTTTAATAGCCATGATCCATAGTTCTTAATAGACCTCAATTACACTTGAGCAAAAATTCCCTTTTGGGTTTTGCATTTGTAGAACATGTTGATCTTCCTAAACAGACATTATGTACGTATGATGATGATGATGGAGAGTTTGGGTGCATTCAATAGTTTATTTGAACTAACTAAAATTAGACGAGATTAAGCTTACTCAAACCTCCTTGGTGTCATATATATACATATATAGTCTAAGAATATATATGTATAAATTCAACTCTGTCTTTATCTCTACCAAGCTCTACAGGCTTTTGGCCCACTCGAACAAATTTATTTTTTGGCACAGTCAATTTCACTGAGAAAGAAAGACAGGGGGAAAAAGTCCAAGAGCATCTGGGTAATTGATAAATATAAAAAAAAGAAGTTTTGACTTGAAACCGCATAATACAGAGATTATTCCTACACCGAAAAAAAAGAGAACCAGGTTAATAGAAACAATAGTTTTTGTGTTTTGTGTTCAAGTTAAAATTGTTTTAAAGAGGTTGAAAGTTAAAAAAATATTTTGTCTTACAGATATTTGTGAAAATAATTAAGAATGTGAATTTTTTATATGTATTTAAAATACAAAAAAATATTTTCACAAAATTTCCATCTGTTTTGTGTCTCTCCTTTAGTCAGTGAAAATTGACTCAGTGACAAAGAGACAATGAGCCGTTTACGAATACTCCGTAAAAATTTTCCTGCCCGTAGATTTGAGTCGGAAGATCCTGGTTGTACAATTAGAAGAAAAGTTACTGTAAGGACTGGCCTGTTATAAAATACATAAACGAAATACAAATTGTTCTTGTTTCTTTTTCTTTTGTGTTGTGCTCATCAGTTGAAATTAAGAATTAAAAAAAATTGTGGGAAAAATTACTACACAATTAATAATAAGTATTCTTGCGTGAAGGGATGTTAAAAGGGTCAAGTTGATTTAATTGAAATCCGGTCTACAGGTGGATGACTTGTACAGTGAGGTACTGTATGCCCTTGTTCATACCCTCAACACCAGAGATCAAGCGGATGTGGACCCTTTGGTTAGCCATCTTCAACAAGTCTTTCATATTGACAATGACAAACATCAAAAATTATTGGAAGGAGCCCGCAACAAGGAGGTAAATTTAATTCCCTTTAATTATTTTTTTATTTACTATTTTAACATTGCGTGCCGATTTAACGTTACTATTTATATGTCAGGATAAACATGACAAACCATTTAAATTTAAATTAGACCAGGTTAATTGCCTTTTTCGAAATACTTTATCTGCATACAATGTCCTACTAGTTTCCAATCATGCCATTCAACTTTGTCCATATTACTGATGTAGTGCGCAAAAAAATAAAGTTTTTTCTGGACATGCCAATGTCACGATAATTTTCGTTTGAAAATGAAAATTGGTTCTAAAAATTATTAATAATAATTTAATTATTCTGAATGACATTATAATCACAAGGTACATTTTTACAAGGGGGAAGGAAAACCTATTAATACTCAGCTTTTATAAATGAAGATTATTTCATTCCGGGGAGTATTAATATAAAACTACATGTACATTGTAATATACAATGTTTGTAAAAAGTTGATGTCATATCTTGAAGATTTTTTTGCGACTGTCTACTCCCATGTTGCGTATGTACACACAGATAAAGTTCACATATTTGTACTACAGGCACATTTGAGAAGATGCCAATTGAGCCAACACTCTAAATTCATGAAAATTTAGTCCTCTTTGTCTCTCATTGTGTACACTGAGTATTTTAATGTAGGTTAGGCTTTGGAACATGAGAGACGCCGTACAAGACATTGACAAGTATAATAATATATTATACATAATTTTTAATATACATGTTTGTTAATGTTATTTAGAAAGGGTTAATTTGGCACATGCTAATCTATAGCACCCGCTCTCTCTCTCTGTGTAAAATTATATCACATATCTTTGTGTTGTTCCAGTTTTAGCATGTGTTGTAATTATGCAATTTTTACATGCATTTTTGATAACATACAATTCCTTGTTGAAATGAGCAAGAGACCATGGCATTCACTCCCTTTATTTCCCCTTCTACACAGTTGAGTTGAGATGATGACCTTGTGAGGCTGTAAATCAAATCTTTTGGTAATTCTATACCCTGTACATTGTCTCTACAACTCTACAAATTATTTTTGAAGGTGGCAAAAGAATGAACCATGAAACAAACTTAACTTGTCATGAACTTGTGCAAATTTTTTTTCATTTTAGCTTATATTTATTTATATGTAAATCAATGGAAAATATTTCAGGTAAAGATATGTCTTTAGAGTGTCTTGACTAAAAGATAAAAATTGTAAACAGTTAAGAGTATACATATGCACATGATAAATTGCATCTGTGTTTTTTTAAACAAGGAGCCGGAAGTTGATTTATTTTTATGCTTTTCCCTCAAGGAATAATTTGAGAGCAGTTATCTGGAATGCCGGTGAATCATTTGAGGATGACTATACTTGTACATATGAAACTTCTCAATATTTAAAAATCTAGGGATCTATATATAAATGAATAACTAAGCCAATTATAAATTAACTGTGATTGCTTAGAATATACCTAACTATATATAAACACGCTTCAGTAGAAACGACAAATATTACAGATATAATGAGCTAAGGTCAATGTCTGAATCCAGTGTACAAAAATTATCATGTCTATTATCCATAAAAGGATAAATAAATTTTTCTAGTTAATTTTAAACAATGAGCATCATTTCGTCATTCCGTCACGACATGAGAATTAGAGTGGGTTGAATTTTTCAAAAATGATTTCAATTTTATTAGTAATGTGCAGTTGCATTTAAAATATGACTCATCTAGTTAATGTATTTTTATCTTGATAAATAATTCATGAGAGGTTTTGATCAATTATAATTAAAACAAGTT
This sequence comes from Arrhopalites spinosus, assembly GCA_034700945.1. Taxonomy (NCBI): domain Eukaryota; kingdom Metazoa; phylum Arthropoda; class Collembola; order Symphypleona; family Arrhopalitidae; genus Arrhopalites; species Arrhopalites spinosus. The sequence goes on from JAQIVZ010001589.1 coordinate 22,659, forward strand.
AATTGAGTACAGCCTACCACACTCATTTAATTTAATTGGCATGACCATAAAATGAGAATTATCATTTTGAAGATGAAGTGAAGTGATTCATTTTTATTAGACTAATAATTTAATTATGTTTGGTGTTATAGATGCATTTAAAAATCTTATCACTCATTTTTATTAATTATAGGCACCTCCTTTGGTTCTTAACCTGGAAGTCATCGAGGCAAAGGGTCTTAAAGGAAAGGATGTTAATGGTATGTTTAATTTAATGGGGATTAATTCTGTATAAAATCCAACTGGACAACTACACACACAATAGAAAATATGACAAAAATGGTGGTGTCATCACTTTTTCTAACAATAAAAATTGAGTTTTTTAAAATTAACATTACATTTAATTTCATCTCAGGTTTGAGTGACCCTTTTTGTACTTTGTACGTCTCACCCAAGCAAAAACATAATACGTCAATGAAACCAGCCACATTAAATCCAACATGGAGGGAATATTTTTCTTTGTAAGGATAAAATTATTTTTTATTGACAGTACGGCTTAAAAAATTGAATACAAAAAATGCCAATAAAATATAATTGCAAAAATTTACTATGTACCTTCCAGTCCAGTCACGAGTGTCTTAGATGAAGTTCTCAATATTGAAGTGTGGTAAGTCTCCCCCAAAAAAATTTTCATGTTAATTACGTGCGTAAAGACTAATTACATTGGCCATGTACTTGAAGTTGTGAACAAAATTGTTGACAATTTAATAATAATTATGATTACAGGGATTATGACCCTGAGGAAACATTGGCAGACAAAATGAGAAGATTTGGAGAAGTTAAATCAACAAGAGGGCTCCGCATTTTAATGAAAGAAATTGCATTGACAGCATCCACAGGCAAACAAGCTCATGAGTTTCTTGGATGTCTCAAAATACCTCTTACGGTGTGGAAACTTTTTTTTAATTTAAAGTTTATATTCTTTGAACATTTTGAAACTTTCTCATTAGAATAGCTTAAAGACATCACGTAGAAAAAGACAAGAAGCCTAAAAAGTTGATGACTAATAAAAAATCCTCTCCTTTTTTGTTTGATGTAAAATAGACAATTCCAACGGATGGTTTTGACACCTGGTTCCATTTAGAAGGGAAGAATGGGAATGGGAATAAAAAGAAGGGTGACATTCATTTGAGAATGGCATTGGGAGCAGAAAAAGACAAAAAAGTGGCAGCCCAAGAATACCGTCATGTTCTTCATTTACTCCTTGTTTATGAATTGGATGAAGAGAGTATTCTTCCTCATGTATGGGACGGTCAATTTAAACATTCTGAGTCAGAATATATTCTGCGACAATTGAGATTACAAGGAGGTCTTTTACCAACTGACATTGACCTGGCTCGTTGGTTGGTTTATACAAGGGTTCAGTGTGAACATCCACTGAATGCTAAATTATTTCCTGAACTTTTTCACTCTGTCATGACCCAACATCGAAAGGAGCCCATTAGTGATGATGATGTATGTTTAAAATTTTATTATTTATTATTTCATTAATTTGCAAAATTAATTAATTATTTTTTGAAATGTGTAGATTCGAAAATTTTGGTTTGCCAGTGAAAAACTTGTTGACAATTTCTCAGCTTTTATTCGTAATATTCATCAATGTTTCTTGAACAATTCTAATGTCACGGCTCAGGCTTATCATATGCTCAAGTAAAAACCACGTTCATACTTTTATATAATTTTTTCAAAAATTAATTTAATGGACGAGTTAATTATTATAAATAATTTAATTTACTAATTATACACAGAACTTTGGGACTGCTAAAGAACTATGTGGCAAATAATAAAAAATTCAAGAATGACTGGGATTCAAAAGTGACTGCTGAGCTCATCCTTGAAAAAACTGAAAATGCAACGTCAAGGGGAGCGGATGATTTGTAAGAAATTTGTAAAGTCATTTTTATATGTAAATTTAATTGTATGTGTTTATTAATTGTTAAAAGTAAATGTTGAATGATGATTTTATTCTTTTGAATTTTAGATTTACAAGTGTAATTAAGAGTGACTCAAATACAAATGAAAGTGAGGTAGAAAATATGATTAAAGTTGGACAACTTCTAATTGCCGATTTAAGAATGGGCCTTGACATGCTCCATGGTGTTTTTAAAGAGTAAGTGATGACAATATTTTTATACTCACATAGCTCATATTTTCTCATCACCTAAAGTCGCAATTAGTTCACACGAGTCTGTAGTTGTGAAATGCTTAGCTCCGTTTCTTTTAACTTTTAGCATATAACCGTACTGTATGTACATCAGTAGTATTTCATGTTAAGCTTTGACATCATGTCAAACTAATTGCTTTCTATTCATAAATTTTTTTGGGGAACTTGACATTGACAATGCTTCTAGTTTCCGTGTAGGCGACTGCGACTATTTTAATATGTACACAACAACACGTATATAATGCTAAAAACTTACAATTTCCGTCATAATTTCGCATTTTTGCAAATTTTTACTAATTAAAACTTTATTTCTTTTTTCCTTGACTTTGACATTTTTTCAAAGTCATTTTTGCACTGTTTTTATGTATATGAAAATGAACCTTTGATGGTCTAATATTTAGTATTAATTTATTTTTATTAAATATTTAACAGACTCTTGGGAATTGACTACTTTGATATTACATACCGTGTGTATGATGACAAGGTAGGTTGCAAATATATTTTTCAAATTTTTAATGAATGAAATAAACCATCTTTAAGTACAATTTCCTATTACAGTATGGCGAGCTTGTGGAGCCTTTGGTAAAGAAAATAGCCAGTAGTTTGAAACCATTGGATTTGAGGCATGATGATGAATTCAGTCAAGAGCAAGATGTTTCCATTGGCACAACTTTATTTGAGTTATATTTAGCTGTGAAACAATTTGCAGAGTAAGTTTCAATTTTACTGGCAAAAAAATAATAAATATTATTTATCATCATAATAATTTTTTTTTGTTTTCTTTGTAGTCTGTCAGTGACATTGTCATCTCAAAAAGATTTCAGTATTCAAGGAACATTTCATACATGGTTTCAATCCAGTGTGGCCCAGTGGCTTGACATTGCCTGGTACAAGGCAACCAAAAGAATTCAGAAGGCTGTCCAGCTTGATGTCCTCCGTCCAGTGGATGACTACGTTCAATTCAGTTCTTCAGCAGTAGACACAGCTCATATTTTTCATCAAATACAAATATTTTGGAATCAACTTGCATGGCCGGAAGTGGAGGGTTCTTATACTTTCATTGCAAAAATTCTTGATGTGAGTTTAAATTTATTTTTATAAAAAAAACAAACAAACTTCAATAATAAAAAATAATTGCTATACATTTTGCATTTTGTTGATTTGTAGGATCTATGCAAATGTATTATTTATTATGCGGAAATAATGTGTCGAAAAGTAGAGGAAATGGAGAGTAAACAAGATGAAAAGTATGAAATATCAAATGAGGTGAGTCTCTTCATACAGAATATTTTTAAATGCGCGCTATATGTATAGAATATACTATATGTAAATATGTGAATAAATGAGATGATGCTAAAATGTTTAATGTCTATTTGACAGCTCTGTCTCGCCATCAATAACATTGAATATGTGGGATTGGAAATGAGGCCAATTTCAGAGAAATTAGAAATGGATAAAATTTTGGATCAATTAGAACAAAAGGATGGACCCGAGATTGCTGAGCAGTGTCGACGAACACTGACGACTGTAATGGAAAATGCTACAGAAAATATTAACGCTAAAATTTATGAAATTTTGGATAAAGTTGGAAGAAAGGTAAGTTTATTTTTTCATTTGCAAACATTTCATACATGTGCAAAGTTTAATGGTAATTTTAATAATCAATTAAACTATTATTTTCAGATGGAACCAGTAATATATCGATTATTATTGGAGGGAGCTGAATCAGAGATTGAGGAGGAAGGAATAGACAAACTTATGAAATATTTAGATAAAAATCTCATTAAATTAAAGCGTACAATGACACCGAGTGGTTTTGACAAAATATTTTGTAAGTCAGTTTCATTTAAATTAGATATTGATTAACTGCTAGGGACTGAAAAACTACAAAAAGTTTTCTCCCTCATTTCTTTGCATGTGTAAAAGAATGATTTCTTGAAAAATTATTTTGAATCATTTAGCAATCATTTGGGACAATGCCTCCATAGCCTTACAAGACTTAATTAAAACAAATATTGATGTAAGTATGACTATTTCATAAATATGGATTCAGACAATTAAATTAATTTAAATATATGTAATTAATGTAGAAGAGAAGACCACCATCATTCTTCAAACAAATTCATAGAATGTTACAAATTCTATTGAATTTTTTCTACCCGGATGGGGAGCATGAGATTGATACTACAGGGAATTTGACTATACGAGAGATAAAAGATTTAATTGGTCTACATGGAGCTTCAACTGCTGAATTAATTCTTAAATTTCAACAAGATCGTTACCAACAACAAAGTCTCATTAAGAGTAAGAAAGGAGACTCCAGTGGATTGATCACAATTCGGGCAACTTATTGTGAAGACATTCGTACTCTCAGGGTAGAGATTTTAAATTGTAGAAATCTCAAGTCTGCAGATAATAATGGTAATTAAATAAAAGTTTAAATGCAATTACATATATAACTTTTTGATAAGAATTTTTGATTGAAATATAATAACATGTTTTATATATTTGTCTATAGGCCAGTGTGATCCTTTTGTTAAAATCCAATTAGTTCCAAAAGACATTTATCCAATACCTGTCAAGAAGACGAAAGTAAAGAAGAAGACTCTCTTTCCCTTATTTGATGAAACTTTCTCCATGTAAAGAAATATAATAAAATTTAATATGAATTTTCTTTTGAATTTTACTTTTGAATTTTTGATTTTATTTCAGACCTTTGGCTCCAGAGGACATGTCATTGGGGGGACTAGTTCACATGTCGGTGAAAGACTATGATATTTTTGGTAGAAATGATTTTATTGGAGAAGTATTTTTACCTCTTGAATCCATTCCTTTTACAACGTCGGACACAAAATTACAAGATCTTCCTCAAATACATTTACCATTGACAGCTCCCAATGAAACGATATCCATTATTTTAGAGACGCTAGAAAATCGTCATTGGGATAGGGAAGCCGTTGACTTTGCAAAGAAACAAAGGCTGAGACAAAATGGAGTCGTCATATCCTAAAGAGTATTTTTCTTTTTTCACAAACCAAATGAAATTGTATTTTCGCTTTATTTCCAAAAAGTGTCGTGATGAATAATTATTAATTATGATTATTGTGAGTAAGAATTTTCATTTATTATTGTATCCAAGTACGTTCATAGAGTTTCGGTAGATAATTATATTTTAGTTTATCTAGTTCACAGTCTCAAATAAAACTTGTTATTATTTACTCACGAGTATATAAATTGTATCCTTTATAAAATATTATATTATGCAAAAAATGCTTCATATTGTTGTCAAAGTCCATGGTTTATTTTATGTGTATTATATTGTCCTTGGACTGGTACTGATTTACATTAAATTATGTTTAGCCATGTAATATGAACAAATTATAATTGCAAACACATTCAACTCAATTTTTTTTGCCTCAAAGTTAAATAATATTATGTACAGACAGAGGAGAAAGTCTATAATTTTGATGATGTAGAAGAATGTGCGTGTATAAAGTCACATTTTTGTTTTTGTTTTCAATTGTATTTTGTGTCTTATTGTCATTTCGTCTTTTTTCGTTTATTTATTGAAGTTACATACCTCCTTCATATTCATGTCATTTATAATACAAATTTCCCGAAAAAAAATAATTAATATTAATTAAAATTACAAACCAGTGATTAGGAGAATTATCGTTCAATGAATTTAATTAGTAAAGGATTTTTGGGGACCAAAAGTGTGTTGTATTCTTGTTCCATGGAGTATGTGGGATCCACAAGTTCAAGTTTGTATTTTTGAACAATTCGAGCAATGGAAGTGTACAAATCCTGTTCTGCAAAGCGTCGCCCAGCGCACATGCGAGTCTGAATTTTATGGAATAAATTGAAATTATAATTAGAAAAATAGAACATTATGAGACAAAATGAAAAATATGTCTCTTCATTTCCAAAAGAAAGTTGTAGGTAACCACAATTTTTTGAAATGACTTAATTTCTAAAAAAAATAATTAAACATTTGCATACCCCGTGTCCGAATGGAATCAACAGGTAGGGATGCATACCGGCATTACTAGCATTGCCAGCATTGGATTCTCTCAGCCATCTGAATTATGTTATATAGGAAAATTATAATAGGGAAAATATAAATAAAAAAATTGAAATTTACCTTTCAGGTTGATAGGCTTCAGGGTCTTGAAAATATTTGGGGGATTTAAAATGTACAAACTGATTGAGGTCAACGTGAGTCTGTTGTGGAATAAAATTAGATTTTAAAGGACATGTAGCGCACACATTACGTGAAAAATGAGCACCGTTTATTATTATTTTACCCCAGCTGGGATTTTAAAGTTGCCCAAGACAATATCAGTTGCTGTTATTCTAGAAGTTTCCGTCCCAATTGGGTAGAGTCTGGAATTTAATTAACAAATGAGTTTTTGAGTATGCATACATCTAAGATTATCTATAGTGCATAGGCATATCTATTTAAAGTCATAATGGAATACTCAGTGACCTAAATGTTTCTTTTACAGCTGCTTTAAGAAGTTGAAAATTATTTAATGTGTCTACAGTCAACAGATTATCTTTAGGCATGTGAGTTGATACTTCTTGATAGATCTTATGTTGAACTTGAGGGTTCCTGGCAAGACAGTAGAGGTTGAATACGAGACTAGGTGAAGTCTATATTAAATATTATTATCAGTGATAATTTATCACATATGTACAACATGTGTTTTCTATGTACATATTTAGGATTTATATAATAAAATATAGACTTTTGTATTGTGTGTCCTACCGTGCTGAGACCATCGGCAAAGAGAGATAAAGTAATAATTGTAGCGTCTTTTTGAGTCAGCTCCTTCCGTGATAATAAATAGGCCATAAAACTATACTGATTATCCTGTAATTCACCTTTTTCAACCAGTTGATTAATTTTACTGATTGTCTCGTCTACGTGAGCTGTGGCATTTCTAAAACAATTAAAAATATATTAGGGACGCATTTAATTGTAAAATTATAATGTATTTTGTAATACGAGTAAAAATAGTCCTCCGCTTTTAGAAATTTTCGCCATTTAGGAGTAGGAATATATTTGAAGATTGGCAATGAAAATTTGAGGATTCCTCCAATAACAAAAATATCTTTGTTTGCTTGTATCATTTTTTCGGCTTGGGTTTCTACAAAAATGATTTACAAAATAATTAAATTATTTTAGACAGATTAAAAAATAATGATTCTACAACATGTGGCCATTTTATATTTGGTCACTTGACATTTGGACACCACATAATTGATCACCATTAAAACTGGTCACCAATATAATTGGTCACACGACATTTGGACACCAATCTAATTTGGACACTTTAAAATTGGACACTTTATATTTATCTTAATGATCTTAGTCTTTTCCTCATTTCTACCGGGCTT
>JAQIVZ010001590.1:0-30259 GCA_034700945.1 Arrhopalites spinosus
ACAACCAACTTATCACAAAATAAAAGAGGGGGTAGATTCTACCCCCGGGGGTAGGGGGGTAGATTTTGTCATCACCCTCTTTGTTTGAGACTTGAAAATTACAAATAATTTTTATCATGGATTTTTTTAATCTTTTGACTATTGTGAATCATTTTATATTCCCAGTTTTTTTCTCTTTTTATAGTAATTTCGTTTTAGCAAATAATGTCTTTGTTTTGTTACACATTTTGGGATATCTCTCATTTTTCTTCCTTACATTTCATGGCATGTGACAAATTTTTGTCCATCGTAATGAAAAATGATTTTTATGCCTGCAATTATAACTATTACATTTAATTATGTATCATTTTATTTAATTGTTGGAATGTGTCACATAGCATTGCATTACCGTTCTTCAAAATAAATGTAAGAACCTTTTTTGAGTTTTTACAAAAACGACAAAATTTTAATATTTACCCGATGGAATCCAATTTATTATCTTGGCAATATTCTCATTGTCCCTTTTTCAAAAATTAAATTAATCAAGTATTTTAATCAAAGTTTATAGAGAAAGAGAAGCATCAAAATTTGTTCAAGAAATTATTTTTATTTATTTTAGCGTGGACTAGATGTAGTACAAGTTGACATGATCCCATACATTATATTTGACCTTTGAATGACCTAGCCAAGACCCATGACATGAAAGAGTTTGTGATTTTAATGACGTATTTTTTTAACATGGTCAGTCAAAGTAGCAACAACCCCCATTTTGACCAAATTAGTCTTAATCTCGTCATTTCTTCATCGCAATTAAATTATTATTTAATTGCAACTTGATGTGCTCATGAAGAACAACTTATCGGGTCTCTCATTGAGGTCACTAGAAGAGGAAAGGGTCAATGAAATTGGCTTTGACGAAGCAAAGATTTCTCGTTTGACCCTCTCAACCGTTTTCCTCATTAACTCTCTCTGGCGCTCCTCTTGTTGACCCTTGACCCGTCCCTGTTCCTCCCTTTCCTTTCGTTTTCGTTCAAACATTTTAATTATTTGTGGGCAAACTTTAAAACTTTCCAACGGCTCCCAAGTCATTTCACATCTTGACAAACCAATAAACAATTAATTTAAGCTCTATTAAACTGGAATAATTAAACTAATGGGGGAAGGGGACTTACGAATTGTTGTAGCAGAGCCATTTTACTAAATAAAAATTGCGGCCATTCTCGGTTTTTTTCTCCAAAATTTTCTCCAGTAGAAAAATCTCTCCCACTTTTCCATTCTTCGTTTCCTCCATTTCTGAAGAGGGCTGGTCGTCACACATTTGGGGTGTGGAGGTGGAGGGGTCACTTGACCCAGTTTTGACCTCGTCCTTCTCAAGTCCCTTGTGTTTCTTGCCTTTTGCTTGAATGGGGGGTTTTGAGTTGAGGGCCCTCTTGCGGGGGTTTGATTTGTGGTGTGGGTGGGTCCCTCTGGTGGAGTCCTCGTACTCGTCGACATCTTCGAGATGGTCCATCAAACTCAAAAGTGACTCCCACGTGTTCTCTGACCTGCCCACAACACAATTAAACTTTAAATACCACTCACAATGATTAGCATTCGAAAATGGCGGAAAGATTCAAAAAATGTACTCGGGACGGCCCAGCCATTTGACGTGATAGAAGAGGCGTCCATTCTCAAGCTTCTTGCCCACAATCTTCTCAAGGTCGTACACGTGACCCTCATCCCAATCCAATGAATCCATCCCCCCACAAAATTGAATGGACAGTTAAATTAAATTACTTGACATGAACAATGAAAATGAAGTTAATTAAGGTTAATTAAAATTACAAAAAAGGGAGTTTCAGTAAATAAAAAGTGACAAAAATTGGAATTGTTCAATTTTGACTGGGTCAAATTGACCCTTTCTATGGTACACATTGACCACAATTTATTTCAAAAAACACCAAAACAATTTAACGTTTAATTAGTCATAACAACTAAAACTAAAGGAGTAAATTGTAATTAAATTTTAAGTATTGTCTCTTCCCCTCGCTCCTCAAGAATTTCATCTGCCGTCTTTTCAGCTATGGCCATAACAACAGCCATTAAATTCGCATTCGTGACAAAAGGCATGATGGAGGCGTCCACAATCATCAAATTTTCAATGCCAATTACCCTTCAAACATAATAAAATTAATTGCAATTAATTCAAAGAACTAATTAAAATGGTTACCTCAATTTAGAATCAACAACCGCCATCGGATCCCCCTTCCTGCCCATTTTACAAGTACCCGCCAAATGAGCGGTTGAGCTAGCAAATTGTCTCACAAAACATTTAAAATATTCGTCTGACCTAAAGGTCAAATGTTCACAATAAGGCGACGGCGTACTACTATAATGAGCCCCAATACTCTGAAATGCTGTTGTATTTTCCACAATTTTGAGAGCCAAATGAAGCCCTTCGATAGCCACTTCAAGGTCATGGGGGTCAGCAAAGAAATTAAAGTCAATCAAGGGCTCCCCATTCTCACCCAAGGTGACACTCCCCATACTCTGTTGGTCATTAAAACCCACCGCAATTGTCACCGAGTTGGGTTCACCTTCAGCCACGTACGAATAATACAGTTGAAGGTCAGGCCAGTTGGGTTCACCTTTCAAAATTCTTTGTTTGCTAGTCAAAAAAGCCGCCATACTTCCATGAGCACCGGAAGACAATGGACCTGGTGTGTGATCATAAAAAAGTTTATAAAATTAAATTTTAGAGCTGCCCTCAACGGGAATCGAACATCTGAACTCGTACCTTTTCCATGATCAATAAAATCACGAACGTCTTTAAATGTCAAATTTGTTTCCAAATGCCAAGAAAGTTGTGACTGGTTGACATAAATTGGAGCAATTTTGGACATGGGATGGTCCAGCAGATTTTGACCTACACCGGGAATAATTGTAACCAACTTTGACCCCGCAAACTTTAATTGAGAGGGGTCAGGGACAATTCCTGATTTCATCAAGAGGAGGGGAGTTCCAATGGCGCCAGCACTTAAAATTATTTTCCGCCTCGCAAAAGCCACTTGGGGTACCCCGTGACGAGTGAACCGCACTCCGATGGCTTTTTTGTCGTCAAAAATGATCTAAAGAACTGACAACTAATTTAAATTTAAATTTTTAAATTTTAATTTTACCTCTGTCACATTAGAATAACGATACACAGTCAAATTATCCCTCGCTTCTTCAACTGGTTCGATATAGGCTGTGTACACACTGTCCCTCCGTCCATTTCTTTTGGTCTCTAAAGTTTGGCTGAAACCTGAAACAAAAATGATGACCATAAAATTGAAAAAGTGGCGCCCTTTTACAATTTCATTACCTTCACTTTGCGGTCCATTCGAATCGATCACGTGGTACCCCAATTCTTGAGCAGCTTGGAGCCAAATTTCTTTGCCTGGTGAAAACTCATCCTCCGCAGTTCTCATTGGACCATCACCACCGTGATTAGCTTTAAAATGAAAAATTTTAATTGAAAAGGTCAAAAGTCAATTTTTTTTAATGGCTTACTTTTACTCAGACCAAGTCTTCCTGTGTAGTGCTCAGATTTGATAAAATATTTTAATAAATTTTCATATTTCCAGCTCTCATCTTGTGTCTCGTTGGCCCAACGATCGTAATCTTTTAAATTTCCCCGCTCATAAGTCATGGCGTTGTGGGAGGAGCTACCACCCATCATTTTACCGGTAGAAATTGTAATGAGCTGAAATTAAAAATTGAGGTCACGCCCCTTTTAAATTTGTGGTTCATAAAATTATGGAAAATTAATTTAATTTGAATACCCCGCCATGTGCCAGTGCGGAATTTTTTTGAGGGACGGATTTATAAACGAAATTAATTTCAGGGAGTTCGGCCGTCATCTTCCAAATGTAAGGGACGGCTTGAAGTGGTGGCGGGTTTCCGCCCACCTCCAAAATCAACGTGTTATGAGAGACACTCAGGCGGTTTCCAAGAATACATCCCGCCGTCCCTCCTCCGACTTTTAATTGAAAAATAATTATTTAGGAATTTAATAATTTAATTTATTAAATTAAATTAATTACCAATTATATAGTCAAATTCTTGGGGAATGGGAAGACCGAAATCGTGCGGGTCATTGGGAAAAGTTTCTTTAAAATCTTGCCGTTGATATTTGCTGGAGTACAAACCAATTAAAATTGGGATGGAGCTGACCAAGAGAGTACTCGCGAGAGACATTTTTAATTACAATTAACTTGACATGGACACTAGAGACGGACTGAAAGCGAGAGAAAAAGTTTTGTGGAAGCGTGTCCACAAAATTTGTACAAACGACATTGAAATTAATGACAAGGAGCATTACGCCTTTGTAATTAACTTTTAATTATGGTTGTTAACTAATTGAGTTTTAATATCATTAAAATTATACTACGTGCTATATGCCAATAGTCAAATCTTTCCGTGAGTCGGGGGTGACCTTTTAATATTTGACAAGGTCACGCCAGGTTTGGCTGGGTGACTAGATTAGTGTGACAGAAGACACGCGACTTGAATTAGTCACGTGGTCGTGTTATCTTAGAACCTCCCCAAGTCAATTAAGAAGATTCGGGTAATCTTTAATTAAAATGCAATTAAAACTTGTAGTTAATTAATTAATTATGCAACATTCAATTTAAATAAATTAATATTAACTCTGGCATCAAGTTCAACTAAAAATAAAACTAATTAAATTAAATGTCCCACAAAGTCAAAATTAATATTTAAAGTTTATTATGTTTTTTACAATTTATTTTACATGACATAAAATAATTTAAAGGGTACAATAGTTGTCAAAGTCAATTTGATGAGAATAAAGAAATGACCATTTAAAATAATTGGTGTAATCAAGTTATATTAAATTCCAAACGATTGTAAAACAATAAAAGAAGAGACAATTTGTTTTTCCTTAAAATTTAACATGACAGTGGCCAGTCTGTCGTCTGTCCTTTGTTCACCTTTCAAAAAAAATGTCTACCTTTGAAAATATTCATTTGAACCATGTAAAATGAAAACAATTAAAATAAAAAAATAGCTCTATATCCAATGCCCACGTGGACCTCGTGGACAAATTTTTTGAAAGATGATTTTTGTAGCTTTCAAAAAAATTCTGCCTGTCAAACTATTTATTTGAACCCTATAAAATGAAAGCAATTGAAATAACAATTTAAAATTGAAGCTCGTGCCGTGATTAAATTCAAGTTATATTTACATTTTGGACAAAGGACTTGATTGACTCCTAAAAATTGTACTCCTAAAAATTGGTACATTGAAGTTCACGGCTCATTCATAAATCAACTAATTTTTTTTCCTTTTTAAAAAATAAAATGTCGCTCATTTCACCACAAGTGATTTCATTATTGAAAAAGGGAATTAAATGGGGAGAATTTTTTTACACTCATCCGTACAAATGGAACACAAAAAAGAATCGAATTGAATTAGGCACCTCCCCTCGACGTCTCTTTTTGTGGGTCCTCAATTTTGTCCTCTCTGTATCCTATTTTTTATTTGTCCTTTTTCGTGCCATTCAAACTTACAAAGATAAAAAAGCAACGACCAGTCTTAAAATTCATTGCCAATTTATTGTAATTTATTTTGTCGCACCCGTATATTTGCATATTTCAATTCTTCTCAATTTAAAAACTCTGCCTATTTTTGTGTCCCAGTACTTGACTTATTTTGAAAGTACTGGCCGGCTTGGAGGTAATAATTAAATTTCTGAATATAATTTAATTGTTTTTTGAAAAGGTTGTGAAGGAAAGTCATCATCATATTCAAAAATAATATTTCATTTTATTCATTTTTTTACTATATAGACATTTGTCTATATATTGAACTTTAGTTTTTTTTACATTCATGTTAAAATGTAGATGAGAGATTTTCAAGTTAAAAATTAATACTACAAAACGTGTACAAAAACTCCGTTTATTGTGTTCATCATCGACTCATCCCTTTACAGTTGACTAATTTTTAAAAAATAAAAATTTGGCAGGTGAGAAGGAGTCGAGATTGATGAGGATTTGTGGGTACATGATGACGTTAATGTTTTATGGATTTAATTCCCTCACATTTTTTGTCTCCATTGTCGTCTACTTGAGGCCTCAGTCTCCCGAATTTTTGACCTCTCTTTTGCCCTCAGGGGGCGGGTATCTCCGCCTTGTTTTGTTGCCCTTCATAATTTTTCATGTTTGTATTGAGATGAATTATCATTTAAATGCGTTTGTGTGGGCCTTCACACTTTTTCCCTTCAACTTTTCCATCCTCATTCGTCTACAGAACATTCGGTAAATATTCATTTAATTTTATGGCGGTAGATTTAAATTTTTTAGCATAAATTATATGTTGCAGGGGTCAAATAGAGAAAGTGAAGGAGGAGGAAGGAGGAGTTGAAATTGGTGACATTTTGAGGGATTATTTGCATCTTCAAATTTTGATAAATTCGTTTAATGACGTTTATTGTAGTCTTGTCCTCCCATCAGCAAAGTTGGTTTTAATGTGGCTCGTCTCGTTCGGTATTTTTGTTGCGATTCGACTCAAGGGGGTCATTGTGTGGTATGTGGGCTTCATGGGGATTTTGGCTGGATGTACTCTCGTCGTTTTACTGACAGGTCTCGCCACTTGTCATAGTGAGTCTAGCCCAATTCTCCGTCTTTTACGGTCCCATCCCCTTCAAATGAGAATGACCCCTCAAGTCAAGAAGCGTGTGGATGCTTTGACCCTTATTAAAGTCAAGATGGCGTCAATATACTTTGTGGATCAGCCAATTCTTTTGACTATTCTTCAATCCGTTTTTGAAACCACAATCAGCCTTCTTATTGCATGATTTTAAATCATTGATTTAGAGTCAACTCTAAAATACAATTATTGTATTTTAGTTCATTTAATTTTAAACACCTAGAAATAATTTCTTTTGAATTGCTCAATGTTAATGTGAATGTATCAAATATTATGTGCAATATCAAATTTTTAAAAGTTGTCTTTTGTCAAAGAATAATAAAATTTAATTGTGCTAATAATTAAGAATACATTACTGTACTCATTCCAATAAAAATAACTTTTTCAATAAAGTTAATTCATGTGTCGTCTTATTCAAAGGATTTAATTGAATTTTTATTTGTGACATAAGAGTTAATAAGAGTCCCTGTATTTTAATTGTCCTGTATGAGTCATAAAATTTTTGTAGATTAAGAAAAAAATGAAAAATGCCAAGTCTAAAATCATGATACAGATTATGCTTGGAAAATTAAAGATTATATAATTAATCCCTATTTAGCCATATTAAAAGACAATTTTAGTCACAACAATTAAAAAATGTATTTTAATTCATTGTCAAACTATTTCCTGTCCCATTTCAAAATTAGTGGGAAGGCGACCTTTGACGATTTTTTTCAAAAAAAAACTAAGAGCGCCTTTGCATTGACTTTTTTTCCTACAAAACTACAATTTAATTAATTTAATTGTGATTTCTGGATATAACCGGTAAGTACTAATCCATATTTTATTGTAATCATGACGGTAGTTAATTTTAAACTGTTTTGATAATGAATTCAATTCCAATTAAGTGTGAAAATGAGGCAGAATCTCCAGTCAAATTTTACGGCATGTTTAGTATGTGCATGTCATGTACTACTTGTAGAGAGAATACAATTAATTTTTAATTAGGTTGAAACTTATTTTACAAATATCTTTGCAATTATATATATCAACAATTGTAATTGTCTTTAGAATGATCATGTTCTATTTAATTTGTACATGTTTGTCTTATTATTAAAAGTATGACATTTTTTAAGATTTTTTTTGTTTGTTTGTTGAATATTACAGAAAATCTTCAATGTTCATTTTGTGACCGACCTTGACTTCTTCCAGTTTCCATTGTCTGACTTTCTACACATTTGTAAGTAAAATATTTGTGTATTACCACAATTTACTTTAATTTAGTTTGCATTATTGAATGACCACTACCCCCCTCCCCCTCTTTGTAAGTTTTAAAGAGGACAACAACAATTTATTATGGAATTGTAATTGATAATTGACATGCACTACTCTGTAATAAAACAAAATATAAATTATTGAGACAAAAATATTAATAATAATGTTTTTAATTTATTTCCAGCATGAATCCCATTGTATAAGAGGCCTCTAAAAATATTAGCATGATTTTGACCAAATATCCTAATCTTCGTCCACTTTTTGGATCCTTCCTGGCATTGTGTATGTCATATAAAATGACACTTTGCTTGTCATGAAGTTCATTAACCAAACCATACAGTGTGATTTTTTGGTCTTTGGGAACTAAATTATGCTTCACCAAATTATTTACGGACTCGCTAGAAATAATCATAAACAAACAGTTAAATTACACAACCAAAATGTAATTATTTTATTATTAGTGGTTACACACTACCTGGGATTATTTGTGATTCCAGAAATCAAATTAAAAACCCCATGGTGATTAACTGCACCCCGGTAACTTTGGCGTGCATGATGATCAAGATGTTTGAAATAACATTTTTTGAATTTTATATCCCAGGGTTTCAGCTCCTTTTTTTCTAATTGTTTTTGTTCCCTCTCTTCAATTTCTTCCAAACAATCTTCTTGGTCACTCAGTTGTGGATGGTCCATGTTGTCTGTTCCGGAGCTCAATATGCAGTCATCATCACCTTTTTCATTAGAACCGCAGCGTGACTAAATATTTTTCAAATTCGGTTTGAGTTTTCGTCCACAACAATTTTTTAACGTCTAACTGGAGCAAGCGCGCAATGTCATTTTTTTCTAATTTTTCTTTCTCCAGCGTTGAACATTATGTAAGTTCAAAAAAATTTTAATATTACCGAATTATTAGCCAATTTTTCCCTCCGATATAAAAAATGGGTTTCAAAATAATAATAATACTATTCGAATGCGATTATGACAAACAACATGCTGAATGAGCGGTAGTTTGTATTTCATTGTCTTTACAATGCTCTTTTCTCTGTCCGAAATCAACAAAAAATTTTCCTGTTGAAACATTTCAAACTTTTTGCAGCTTGTTCAAAAAATGGTGCATGGGTGTTGTCGCAGTCGGTGTACTCGTGACAAAGGAACATTAAGGGAACTGTTGGATTTTGATCCAGCGCGGGATAGCGCACCGACAGAATGCTTGCAAAATATTTACCTACAATGAACAGAAACGTGATTTTAGAATTAAAATATTGTATTTTCAGAGCCGTAATGTAGCGTTCTCAAGCTTTTATGCGTTTGGCGCGCATGCAACATCCTCATATATTTAAACTAAAATTGAATCTCACCAAGCTTAAACGTAGTATCAAAATGAAATATATATCCTTGGACAAGTTTTGAAAATGCATCCACTACTCAAGTTGTCAAAGAATTTTATTTTTGATTGTCAATTTTCTCTAGTCAGTAACAAACGAGACGGGAGCAAGTACCTTTAAAAAAATAAATAAATAGACATTGTTGTTCAATCATATTATAATCTCCATACATGAAATAATTTATGGAAATCATCAATTCCCCAATATGTTTTTTGAAAAAATGAAAAAAGTCAACACCGTTTCCCAAATGGGAAGGAAGAACAAAATTTGTGTGTTTCCTAATTTAAATTTTAAATGACATGACATAACTCTTACATAATGGAATGTTCAAATTTCAAATTAAGTTAAATAAAGTTGTTGACAACATGAAATTAATTTTATTTGGAATCAACCAAATTTATTTCTCATTTCAGTGGTCATTGGTCATTCCGTATCAAAACAGTGAACAGTTGATTCATTTAAATTATTTCAAGAGAAATTAAAATTGAATTAAATAGAATTTAAACTGATTCAAAAAATTAAATTCCAATTTCACCTTTTTTCATGAATGTCCATAAAACTAGAGGTGAGAGGTCACGGTTATCGGGACTGAGACGCAGTCAGCTTGGAAGCGGAGTGTCATCTGGCTTCCCATTACAAGAGCCAAACAAAACGCCCACTGGTCTAGCTCCCAGTGACCTCATGTCATCTCCATTCTACAAAAATGTTTCATGGCGAAATTACCTGAAATATCTGCGACAAAATTTCCGCCTAAAATTAATTTCCTGTCTAAATTGGTTTGATTGGCTACAAAGTGAAACAGACAAAAAGCTGGGGGCCATTTTTAATTATTCCTTGTTCATTTCGATATTAGGGATAATAATTAAATATTTTTGGGTAACTCCCTTCTCATTTAACTCAAAAATAGGTTTATGTGTCAAGGGGTCCAAAATTCGTACAAGATTTTGGACCACACTGACCACAATTGTAATTTGTCGGTTACTCTTCCTCGCATGGACCATGTCACGGGTCAGCTGGACGGAAGTGATGGGTCAAAATGCCCCCATTGATTACGTCACCGTAATTATAATTGGACTCTATGGCTTGTTTTATTGTATCATGCAATTGACCTTCATGTTTAAAATGGACATGTCCCACTTGGGTGTAAATGAAGCCCTTAAACTTCACAAGGAGTTTTCAAGTAATAAAATATTAATAATTAAAAATAAATATTTAATTAATAATTAAATTAAATTATAGATACAATGTTGGAGGGCAAATGGGCACTAGAGATGATGCCGTGGTTTCAATCTTTATTTACAAGTTTTACGTTATTCATCATCAGCGCGGGATTCTCACTCTATCCGATTGTTTCTACGGCCATTGTGGTGACCTTGAATTGTCTTCTCATCAGGGGTCATCTTTTCAACTCAGCCCACGTGGCCATTTCTTTTTGTCTACTTTCATCATTTGCCATAACTCTCATCTGTCACGGAATAATGCAAACTTGTGCCAACTTTCACTCTGACTCCAAATCATTTTTAATGAGGATGACCCTTGAAGCGAAATCGAGATGGGGCAAAGAATTGGGGAGGAGGGTCAAAGGATGTGCCCCTGTTTTTGTACGGGTGGCTTCTTTTTATACTTATGATGAAGAGTCAGCCCTGTTATTTTTACATGGTGTTGTCAATAATACTGTCAGCTATCTTCTCATGTTTTAAATTTAATTAATTAAAAAAATTAATTTACAAAATTATTTTCAATTTGCGTTAATTTACAATTTAATATTTTGTAGAGTAACATTTTTTGTTAAATGTAATGGTCTTAAAATTAGATTAATTAAATTATGATATGGCTATGAGTTACAACCTTAATTGTACTCACTTGAATATTTTAATGTATTAGTTGTTCAAAATATTGTCATTAATTGTAAATTAAATATTAAATACAATTCTAACAGAATATTCATTCGAAGGCAAGAATATATAATCTCCGATGGGAGAGCTGCCAATATCCTGGACAAAATAGAATAGGATCATTGTTTATAATTTAATGGACAATGACGACTTGGATTTAATTATTTGAAAATTTTCTTTAGTCTCGTCTTATAATTGGCTTACCTGACATGACTCCGTTTTAGGGTTTGCATGGACAACGTCCACCACAACACCCTCGTCTATCAATATCCGGTTTTGCTGTTGTCCCCTCGTCATTGACCTTCTCGTTAGTGGCAGGGACCCCAAAAGCTCCTGAGAGTAGAACACTGAGGAAGATTAAGACCCAGCAAAAATTGAGAATCTTCATTTTGAATCTCACAATTATTTTTCAAAAATTAAATTCTCCACTAGAACTTCTAATAATCCTTGTTTGGTCTCTAATGATTAAATTGAATGATTCAGAGATTTTTATATGAAATACAAACGGAAGTCCATTGCTCTCTCCATTTTCATGAATCCGCAAAGAACCAATCCTGTCAATGTAAAAAATGATTAATTCAAGTCTCAATAATTGAGTCTTTAACAATTAATTAATTTTCGTCATCAAACTTGACAAGTGTTTTAGAATAGTAAATATTTTAATTTTTTTTAACTCAGCAAATATTTAATTTAAATGCAAATACATAATTACGTCTGAATTAACTGACAAGGTAGATTAATTATTATGATTTATTCATTTGCTCTATAAATGTCAAAATGCTCAAAATACTCTTTGTGTAATTTCATCGGTGACCCGCAAACCAATTTAAATTAGTCGTAGAATTCTACTGGAAAAATTAAAGTTGAATGAGCTTAGACATTTAATGGGAGACTACAAATTGCGTCATTTTAAATGACAAACAAATGAACACAATAATAATTGTATTATTTTTTAAATGGGTTGACCGCAAACGACAATAAATTGTAAAGTCGTCATTATAATAGAATTGGGAATTTCAATGGGAACAGAATACGGTCGCAGGATTCAAGGAGGAGGATGAGTCCCTTTTTGTTTTAGCTTTTGCAGAACTTACGTTCACATAATTTTTGCACAAAATTCGTTCTTTGTGAATTGATGAGGAAAAAAAGTTTGAGAATGATCATTTGACAGAACTTTTCAATTAAACGAGTTATAAAATATTTTTTTGAACTCACAATTTAATGTTAATTGAACAAAACAACACGGCCTTCAATTCATTTTAATGAGATGAAATTTTCCTTGACAAGTAATACATTGTAATACTCCATTGCAATTAATTGTGCAAAATAAAATGAATTTATTTTTAACTCAAGTCATCGATTAGAATAAAGTAAGCATTTTAAAATTAATTAGGATAAAAAAATTAATAAAAAGAATCAAAGTTGAGAATCACTGGAGGTGAGGTCTAGTAAAAATTAATTCATTAAATTCAATGGGGTCAGTTTCCTCCTCTTGAGAAAATTCTTCTCCGTTTTAATTCTTCTTTAAACTTTAATTAAAAGTAAGACCAGCAATTTAATTCAACTGTGTTAATTGCTAGTTAGATTCGTGATCGTACGCATGATGTCTTTCTGGTACTCCCAGGCTGAATAATTGACGGGCGGATGATTTTGGTACTAGCATAATTTTAAGCGGGTTTTTTGACAGTTTTAAAAATGAAAATTCGAGCTTTTTGAAAGTGAAAGCAGATCGAGGAGACTAAACATGAGACATGAGAAATGGGAAGACAGAGATGACAATTTCATAACGAGAGTAAAATCCAGCAACATTTTTAAAAATTGGTTTTATTTTAATTTAAAATTTTGAAACCACAAGTGATAATTAAAATTCATTTTTTAATTTTAACTTGGGTCCTTTGTTAATTTGGCAAATTGACATACCTTCCTCCCGGACCTTTGACCACAATATCCCTTGTAATTGTAAACCACTCTGTAAATGAATTGTACCAAGCAGCAATACAATTGACCTGGGTCATGTCAGCAGTTAAGGTCAAATTAAGTCGCCTTTGAACTGTCCCAATATTCTGTTCGTTTTCATAGTCGTTTTCATTCGAAAGTGTGTAAGTTCCTTTTAATAAATAAAATACAAAATCAATTAAATTTTTATTAAATTGAGGTCACAGCGAGGTCACGTTTTACCTTCTGGAGGAGGCAAGATGGATCCATTTTGGTAGGTGATTGTAAATTGAAGATCTGACATAAAAAAGAAACTGGTTGCCTCACAAAAAAAGGAGGCCCGCTCATCGCCATTCAAAATGGGAGAGACTTCATCCAGTCGAATGAGAGCCTTTACTGGAATGTTGGGGTCACTAGCAGTGTCTAATTATTAAATATTAAATTTTTAATAAATATTTAGTTTAATTATAATTTAGTTTTGTTACATCGTTTAAAATTCAAGCCAACAAAATAAGTTTCAAAAGTTTCATAGTCCAATGCTTTACAATAGGCAAGTCCACTAAAATGACTGGACGAAATTCGGGAGCATTTTCTTGACTCACAAGGTCTTCCAATTAAAATGTCTTGACAATTTTGTCCCTAATTAAAATATTTTAATAATTAAAATATTTTAATGATAATTATTATCATTTAGCATAATTCTTAATTTAATTTAATTAACATTTTGTAAAATATTTTACCTCTTTGTAACACTCTTTGGCTAGATTACAGTCATAAGGATTATCACACCGAACACTTTTCATAATTATTTCGTCATTGGCCACTTCCCCTGTGACCTTTGTATTGAGGTCACAAAAAAAGGCGGGAGAATTTGAAGGAAAATAAAAACTTGTCGCTTTTTCCTCTTCCTCTTCTTCCTCTTTGCTCTTTGATTTAACTGTCAAAAATTAAAATCCATAGTTAATTTTAATTAAAATTTTAAATAAAGTTTGAATTTTAACCATAGTTAACAAAAACAAAGTCCTCAACGTCCCCTTTTTTAGCCACACATTTAAAATTAATTTCCTTGTCAATTATTCTCATTGGTCTTGTTAAAATGAAGCCGATTTTGGGGTCAAATTTAATTCCAGTGTTGAGGATTCGAGGTCGAAGTTGCTAATTTTTAAAAAATTTCCACATTAATGAAAGGTTAAAGTTCATTAAAGGTTAAAGTAACTTACACCCATGACGAATAATTGTAATTTATGACCTTTCGTGTCAAAATAATTGGAAGGGCACTGAACAATTTTTATAATTTCCTCTTCTGGGGATTTGTACACAATTTTTTGGGTCACATTTTGGTCACTTTGACTAAAGAAATTGCCAACTAAAATAATTAAGAAAAAAATAATTAATAATTAAAATAATGATCATAATTAATTTTAATTACCTTGAGTAAAAATATAAAGTTGAGAGTAAATGGACTCATATTGTTGATTTCGACAAATAAAATGTCCGCTGGTGCCTTCATTTGTATACAATTCATAAGTGAGGGAGACTTGATAAGTTGACTCACTCAAGTTGACCCCAGTGACCCTTTTCATCTCAATCGTGTCTGTTTGGTAGCGGGTCTAAAATATTTAAATAAGATTTATTTAATTAATTAATTACAATTTAAATTCTTACATATGCCGGATTGTCCACATCCCACGTGATGAGGTAGGGCGCTTGACAGGTGAGACGATATTGATTTTGAGGAACAGTTAAAATAATTGAGTTACTTAATGTAAAATTAACATTTGGATTTAAATAGTACTCATGTGTCGACTGATTTAGAGTTTTTAATTGGACTGTTATTTTTGGAGCCCTTAAATGGGATAAAGGTCCTCGTCCGTTGAACTCATGCTGAGTGACAGCTGACTGTATTTTAATTGCAATTAAAATGAAAATAAACTTTAAAACCATTTTAAAACAAAATGACAAAAAGGAAGGGAGGAGAGAAGAGAAGAGTAAAAATGAACTCTTGGATTTATTTAAAATTATTTTTCCTATTTTAAATTCAATTTAACGTTAATTGTAGAGTTAATGGTGAAATTAAATTTAAGATGGGATTATTTAGTATGTTTTGACTGAATAAATGAGTTAAATGAGATTAGCTTTCTGGTTGAAAACACTTTTGTGTATTTTTCATCTCATTGGTGGTCCACCAATTAATTTAGGTTATTTGTACAGTTCCATTGTGAAAGTTAAAGTTAAATGACCTCAGACAAAAACAAATTTTCATTTAAATGAGAAATAAATTAATAAAATAATTGTATTCATTTTTTAATGGTTTGACCGCAAAACAAAATAAATGATTAAAATTGTCATTATATAAATAATTTGTGAATTTCAATGGAGAATATTTTTCATTTCGCTTTTTACGCAATAAGGTGAAATTCAGTTTTAAAATAACAATGATGATAATTAATTTCATTAACTTTTGAATTAAAATAGCTGTTAATTGAAACAAAAATACAATTTTAAAAATTATTTCTCCTCTTTCCTAGCCCAGCCGTATGAGTTGCCATTCCTCGTATTATCAGCTGGAAATTTAATGATGGACCAATTACAAATGACCTTTTTTGGGTCATACCAAAACTTTCAGTCTAAAACAAATTCACAAATAATTGTCGGTCATAATTTTTTAGTTACAAAAATTCCTCTGTATTTTTAACTTCAAGTTATTTAATTTAACAATTAATTTTTGAAGGCCCTTGTCCAAACATTGCAAATTGTAGGGGTCAAAGTTCTGAGAGTATTGTTGATCGACTAGTTTTATTATCTTCGGCAGAGGACGTTGGCGTAGTTTGACATTTGGAGAATCCTTTATTTTTTATTGAAATACATTGTTTAAATTAACATCAGTAAGTAAATTTTATAGATTTTACAGTTCTTATGCCCAAACAATAGTTAGTAAAATGTACAATGTCCAATTACCACCACTTTATTATTTATTACCATTTCTCACAATTTTATTTACAAAATATTTCTCATCTAAATCGTGTCGTATCCATTGTAAGCGGCGGTCATTTTGACTTGTACTCAAATTGTGGGTAACATTTTTTGTTTTATAAAAAGATTCTTCCAAAAAAGCATTTCAGGGAGAGAAACCCACAACCAGATTTGTTCGGTGTTTGGACCACTAAAATTGGTGGAATAATAATTGGCGCGCAAAAAGATTTTCCATAAAAATTGTTTTTTGTTGCGCTGATATATTTTTCAAATCCGCCATTAAAAATTATTACTTGAATAAAATTCCGCGAAAACACAAAAAAAAACATTTTAAAATTTTATGGCTCCATATTTGAACTTCTTTAGCTCCACGTGACCCTTGAAGGAGGCGGGATTAAATAAAACAAGATGGCGACTAGGATGACGACCTTATTGCCCATTCTCATTATAAGTTGGATCTTGGGTTCCTTAACAAATGGCCTCAAATTAGGTGACCCTTGCGATCCGAGTTTTGACAAGATGAATACGATTGCAAATAATTTAAAAATACATTGTGACCTCGATCGAAGGCTTTATTGTCCCCCGCTGGGGAATAAGACACAGAAAAGCATTGGCGCATGTAAAGAAGGTCAAAATTGGGCAAAGGGTCGTGTCTACTCCAGCAAAGGTGATACACGAGAAGATTTTGCATGTACCATTCCTAAAGATAAACCTTGTGATGGTTTTACTATTCAAAATCATTGTCAACTTGGACTTGACTGTTATGACGAGACTCGTAAGAAAGCTCAGATTTTATTTGTAGTTGTGTTTGTACTTAAATTGTCCCATTTTTTATTTCACATGCTAATTGGACAGGGGGACACGGACGGGACGTTCAGTTACCATTTAAATGTACAGAGTGCGGCAAAAGGGAACTGAGGGAACGCTCCTTGAGAATAAAGTTACAATCGAGATTAAATAGTCGGATGAAATTGAGAGTAATAAAAGTCAAGTCAGAGCTTCAAAATAAAACTAAAGTAAAATAAGCTTCTATTGTATAAAATGGATCAAAACAGGACAGGAATGCATTCCTGTGGGTATTCATTCAAATGAGAAAAGACAAGTAGGGGCATGAGAGTCTAATTATGGCGGTGCATGTGACTTGAGAGCTTCTTAAGCTCTTATTTTGAATTTTGCATAAAGAAGGATTGAGACTTTTAAAAAATTCAATGGCTTCACATTTTCCACTTTTTATGTCTCAAGAGTGACTACTCATTATTGTATGCTGATATTGAGCAGTTACAATTGTGCCAGTCGGATCAAGAATTTGACAGGGTCTCAATTTTATTACTCCAAAAATGGCGAATGGATTCCCAAGACACAACCAGCGCCTTTGTGGAGTACTTTGAAATGGAATGGCTTGATAAGCACCGGTACTGGTACGAAGGGGCGCCCCATCGCCCAGTACAAACAATTCAGTAGAAAGTACAAATGGAGTAATCAAAAATGAATATACTTTCCGTGAGCGTTTGCCAGTCCAACAGTTTTTGTCAATGTTGGAAGAACGGTTGCTGCCGGACTGGTCATGTGCACGTGACCCTACTCAGGTTAATTCAAGTCCCTTTGCGTCGACGCCAAGCCGTACTTTAGAAATTTGGACAAAAGCGTTTCAATGGGCATCGTCTAAGTGTTAATTTTACCTTCATTAATAATTAAAAATTATTTTTAATTAATAATTTTCGTTAGATGCAAGCTCTTATCCGAAGAAAAGGCAGATGGTACCATGTTCTACTATGTGGCCACCAGCAAATTTGCCGCCGAAAATGGGCCCGTCAATGAAGTGTTGATCGAAAATTATAAGATCACCATGAATCTTTGGTCATCATTTGACGAGTTTCGGTCAGAACAAAATACGCTTTGGATTATTACCTTGAAAAATAGGACTTGGGAGTCTGCCACATGTAACTGCCCAATTTACTTGAAACAATATCAATGCAAACAAACATTGGGTTTAGCTATTCGGCTCCGTATGACCAAGGCTCCACCGGAAACTTTCACTGTTCCCTTGTAAGCGAAGCGGAAGAGAGGTCGCCCAACCAAGGCCAGGGCCGCATTGGTTCGGCAGTGAACTGGCCATATTACAATTGATAATAATTTTCAATGATTTTTGATATTGGTAAAGTTTTGTTAAAATATTTTTATTAAATCATTATGCCCATCCATTTAACCCAGTCTTGTTTATTTTGGGGTTTAAATTGCATCATCTACCATTTTGGTACACAATTTATCGTTTAGGTATACAACCTATTATTTAAGTTGACCCAAAATATTATGCCTTTTTGAAATTTTCAAGAGACAAACTTTCAAATGACTTTTTTTGTTGACCTCTAGTCTGTTTTTTTATTGACACGAAAGAGAACAACATGTCACATGATGTGACTCACATCTAATGCATCCAAAACGTAAAATATGTAAAATGTAAATGACAATATGAATTAACATGTCTGGGGTCAAACTATTGCTTGACTTTCTTAACTAATGCATCCTCACAAAACATTTCTTTTAATTTCAAACTAATTAATGACAATCTTTAACCCCGTGAGTCACGGACCGTGACTATTATAGTATTCATGGTTTCACCTCGAACAAAAATGGTTGAGAGCCCCCCTCTTTTTATTTGATGACCTCCGGCTTGATTGGAGTGACAAAAGTTGTCCATTGGATTGGAAATCTTAATTTTGGGAATTTAAATTTAATGAGGGATCACTGGTTAAAGTACCCTCAGTCCAAAATGCTTGTCCAGGTTTTACGAGTTTAAAATATTCATCATTTGTTTTACAAAAATCGTCAAAAATTAATCGTGACTCAAATGATAAATTGCACAAGTCAATTAAGTTATAAATAAATTAATCTCTTTCAAAAATTTAAAAAACTGAGCGTTCCACTTTGATGATGAGTGGAGGGAGCTCTGGATGGATTAATCAATCAAATAAATGATAAAAAATTGTCACCGTTGACCGTAACTTTCCCTTAATTGTTCCATTGTATTTAATTGAAATTAACTCCCTATTATAAAGATACATAATTAAATGCGGCTCAATTTTATCAAAAATTCTCTTGACATAAATGCAAAAAACAAAGTTTTTTCAAGGTTTTATCTCAATTTTAAACTGCACAAAAACTTTTAGTCAATACTTGGGAACTAGCGTTGACCTTTTGAGTTTTGAATTTCAAAATTTTGAAAAGAATTTCCAAAAATAATGTCTTGTCATAAACAAGTTGTCTCCACTGACACTAATGTTAGTACTCAAGTGAGCCCAGCGGGAAATGTAAGATTTTAGAAATGTTTTTTTAAAAATTATTTTTAAAAATAATTAAAATTTGACTTCTGCTCAGGGTTATGTCAAGAAGGTCATTACGACAGTGACAAAGACGACCTACTCGGATGGTTCATGGGCAACCAACACTCAAACGAAGACCATCACGGAACCAGCCTCTAGTTCCGATGGGTCAGGCCAAGGTCAAGCTCACGCTCAGGCGGCCGTTACTGCCAAGAAGGATGATTCCAGTTCTTCTAGTGATGAGGAGCAACATGTATTGTAATTATTTTAATTATTTTAATTAGTTTAATTATTGAAAATAAATAATTTGGAATTAGGATGGAGACTTTTCGAAATTTGAACTGGAAGCCCTCAAGGCTCATAATGACTACCGACGTATGCACGGCGCTCCCCCAATGAAATTGAGTCGCAAGGTTTAATTTATTGACATTTAAATTAAGGGAAGTTAATTAACAATTAAAATAGATTTGTCAAACGTCCCAAAATTGGGCCAATACAATTGCAAGTTGGAATCGTATGCAACACAGTAGTGGGACGGGATATGGCGAGAATATTTATTGGACTTCCGGTTCTTTCGCCAATGGAAAAGTCCCTGTTGATGCTTGGTACAGTGAAATCAAGGTAAGTTTTTTTAGAATTAATTTTTAATAATTAAAAATTATAATTTTGTTACTATAATTTTATTAATTTTAATTAATTTTTTTTAAAGGACTACAATTTCCGTAACCCGGGATTTAGTATGAGCACTGGTAATTTCATCAAAATTTCAAAAAAAGAATAAGATTTTGAGGTCAAATAAATTGTCATAATTCTTGTAGGTCATTTCACCCAGGTCGTGTGGGTCAACTCGACCGAATTGGGGATTGCAAAAGCGGGTAAATTAAAATAAATAATTTTTTTAATGATTTAATGATGCAAATAATTTTACCATGTTTTTTAAAGGTGGCTACGTAGTGGCAAATTACAGTCCACAAGGGAATTTTCAAGGGCAATTTGGTCAAAATGTTAAACCCCGTCAATAAATATTTTGCATTATTTTAATGGTCACAAAAGTTCCCTTAAAAATTAAATCCGCTAAAGTCTAAAAGGGGATTAAAGGGCCCTTAAAAGAATAGCTTTGAGGGTCTAAACTAAATATATAAAATTCTTCGAGTTGACCACCATCCCTTGACCCCTTTAAAAACAGTTGTTGTCCTAAATGGCCCTTAGAATAAATTCCCAGTATTTATTTTCTCTGTAAAATCTTAGAAGTTGAATAAAAAACAAGTCTACAGTCATAAAATAAAGGGGACAGCATGTTAATTGACATTAATTAAATTGAAAATAATATTAACTTATTTAACAACTTGATTAAACTTGATTTCATCCATTAATTTGTTTAATTTTAATTAAATTCGGAAAGAAAAAATAAAATTTGTGTCTTCAGGATAAATGTGGCCACGGCGCGGCTTTTGAAGTTTCAAAGGAAAATTGGGAATACTTTTTTGGAGTCTTTGGGCTCTCAATTAAATTTTAATTTAAAGGCGTGTAAAAGTGTTTAGTTAAAGAGTACATTATTATTTTTACAAAGATTAAAGTCTAGTTGTTTCAAGTAGAAGTAAATATTGTTAATTTTAATTGTGTTTTCAAAGTACAAGGAGTGGAAAATGAGCAGGTAAGATAAAAAAAACAACACACATTGTTTATATAGGCAATATAGGCGCGTATAATTTTACATAGATATAACAGATAACATGTATACAATGTTTCTTTTTCATCTTTTTAATTGCAATTAAACGATTTCATCTTTTCTATATTTTTTAAAACTCATTTAAAATGAAAATTTAATTTTTTTTCAAACAAGTTTACTATTTGTCGTTACTTTTTTTTGGCAAATTCCACAAATTTTTTTTTGACTTGTTGTTGTGTGTAGAAAAAATTATTTAAAAATAGTTAAAATAAATATTTAAATTAATTTTTTGGATACAGGAAAATTATTCAAGGGAAGAAAAAATATAAACAAAATGACAATGAGGACGGGGTCAACTCTAGGTCATTAGCCTTAGTAGAGAGAGTTGAAGGAATGAAATTTCATCTTCGACAACTCAGGTAAAAATTATTTTTAATTATCATTAATATTATTTTATTGTGTAATTTAATTGGGTTGTTAATTATGTTGATGATGATGATTTAATAGAGCAAAAGAATACTGCGATGTCATATTGAGGACAACAAGTGACAGGTCAATGTTTGACGGTATATTAAGTCCAGAGCCAATTTATTGTCATCAAATTGTGCTCAAATCCGCATCACCCTATTTTGAAGCTCTTTTAGTATCGGATGACCCTACTAAAATTGGAGATTATCTTGTTGAGGGCATTGACCGGTCAACTCTGGAATTCCTCCTCGAGTAATTTTATTTATTATTAAATTAATTTAATTTTTTTAATATTTAATCTAATTTAAATTTAATTGGAGTTTTTTTTGTTTAAATTCTAGCTGCATTTATTATTGTAATGTGGAACCAATTGACGAGGCGAATATGTTTACAGTTTGTGCTGGAGCCAAATTACTAGAACTTCCGGCCATTCAGGGTGCTTGTGAAGTTTTAATTGAGCATTCAAGAACAGTTAATAATTGTCTTCAAATTTGGAATTTTGGGAAACAACAAAATTGTCAAAGTCTCTCCGACTCTGACACTTTTATCCTTGAAAATTTTGCAGCCGTGTCCAACACTCCCGATTTTATTAATTTGGCTGTGTCCGAGGTGGGCATTTTTTAATTTAGTAGTGGTGGTCGTATTTAATAATTTAAAGAATATTTTAATGATGATTATAATTATTTAATTTAGATGGACGCATTAATTGCCTCAGCATTGAACCAGCCCATGATCATCTCCACAAATGATCTTCTCCTCAGTCTCCACAAATGGGTCATCAATGGTTGTGAAATGAAGAGTGACCCCCGAAGAATTCAAGCATTTCTCAGTTTTGTCCGGAAATTGTCCACAGAGGAAATTTCAAAGCATATTTTTGCTCAAGTTTTCCTTGAAGATCCACACCTCAAAGATGATCCAGAGTGTCAAAGATTTCGTGATGATTATTTGTGTGACTTTTTTCGTCGTCATATTCGAGATCAACAATCAAATGGCTCAGCATCACCCAAAATTTCACCTGCTCCCCCTCCCCCTCTCAAAAAATCTGAACGAATAAGGACACCATCGGTCAAGGTTAAAGTTGAACCCGAGGACATTGAGATTGTTGACCTCACCGCTCCTGTTGGTCGGAAGGGACGTGGTCGACCTAAGGCTCCAAAGACACAAGATACTCCAAGTTCAGATGGTCACTCTCATTCTCACAGGTCAACTTCCTCTGCCACAGCAACTCCTCCAGCACCAAAAAGGGCAAAGAAAGGTGACCGATCGGTCGTCCATTTTTCTTCAGCTCCTGATGGAAGTCATTGTATGGCCTACTATACAACCAAAAAGGGAAATGATTGGGTCATCAACTCTTTCGATTTTCAAGTAATTTTAAATTAATTTAATTGAATTATATAATTTTAAATTAATTTATTATTAAATTAATTTTGATTTGCAATTTTATTTGGATTAATAGACAGGAGTGAGTGGTCGTGTTGCAAATTTTTTGCACTACAGAGAAAATGGAGTCCTCCTCATGGTCAACAATTTAATTTATTTTCTGGGGGGTCGGGCGATGATGTACGGAGGACCTGGGACGCGACCTGGAGAGGACAGTAACAAAATTGATGTGTATGACACCAACACTGGAGAATGGAATTGTAGTGGTGAACTTTTGGAGATGGATGAGGGGCGGTCTTTCTTTAATTGTGTTTTGCTCAACAACCACATTTACATTGTAATACCCTTTTTAATTATTTAATTACAATTAAAATTACTAATTAAAATTGCAATTTATTTTGAAAAGGTTGCTGGCTTCCGAGAAGACGCCTGTATCGACTCTGTCGAAAGAATCGCCATCGGGTCAACTGTGCTTGAAGAGGAGGTGACCAATGTCAGATGGGCTAAAAATCGATCACCACTTGCAATACTAAAAGGCAAAATTTATTCCGTAAGTCAATTAAAATAATTTCTACAAAACAAAATTAAAATTAATAATAATTATTAATTAATTACTCACAATATTTTTTCTCCATCCCCATCAGGTTGGAGGAATTGTAGCAGAAGGGAATAAAGCGGCATTCGCCAGCGATTTTGCCGAAGTGTACAACCCAGCCAAAAATAAATGGTCAAATATTTCTCGAATGCACACAGCCAGAGTGGGTCATGCCCTTGTGGCTCTTGGGTCAAAATTGTATGCTCTTGGAGGTGGCAAAAGTGAGGAACCGGTTGATGCTCTAAAACTTGCCACAGTGGAAATGTACGATCCTGACAAAAATACTTGGAATTTTGTGTCTTCCATGCATAAAAAACGACAATTTGGAAGTAAGTGAACAAAATTAATTTGAAATTCATTTAAATAGTATTTTAATTATCCTAAATATTTAAATTTACAGCGGCTGTAGCATTTGGTGGGTTCATTTATGCATTGGCGGGAGATTCAGAACGGAATCCAACGGTGGAGCGGTATGACCCAAATCAAGATGGATGGGAAATGGTCCACACGACTCTTCCCCCAGACTCTGACTACACCTCAATGATCTTCCAAATTCAGAACAAAATTTCAGAATAGTTGTAACAAATCTTTTGGGTAATCTTTCAATGCGTTTTTAATAACCAGCCTCCAAGTCACTCCCCTTAAAACCATTTGGACCAATCACGAGTCTCTAAATGACTAGGCGACTTTGAGACTGGCTGTCAGACCGCATTTGAGGCCTTCCTCTTTTTTTCCCTTTGGTTTTATTTTGTGCTCATTATCGTATTTAGTTTTTTTAGTTAACTTTTACTAATATTTTAAATTATGGTGAAAAAAATCATTTAATTATTATTAGTGTCACAAAAAAAACACTATTTTGTGACGATAAATTTCAACATTTTTGTCTTTTTTTGTGTTAATATAATTCAACTCTACTTTTACCTCTACTAACTGATAATTAGTTAATTTTTTTTGTGTTTCCTTTCTAGTTATTTTGTAAAAGATGATCATGATTATTTACAAAATTATTTAAAAGTTAATTATTTGTGAATTACGATTACGACAAACAATATTTTTGATATAAATGAAATTATTTGTTTTTTTTGTTTGTTTGTTTGTTTTTGAAGAATAGTGTTAAAAATGACAATTTTTAAAATGCATAAATTAATTAGGATGACGCTGAAGACAACTAGGGAATGAAAAATGATGTAAATCAAGTTTACAAAAAAATTATGATTAAAAAAATTAAAATTAATAATATAAAAAATGAAAAAATATTGTATAATTTGAACAAGTACTGTAGCTATCTTTATGAGCTTTAATATTTCATAATAAAACATACACAAAGCATTTTATTTCTTCAAGTCATTTAATATAATCCACAATTACATATTTTCAACTTTCTCAACTGCAAATTTGAGTTGACCTAATTTGACCCTGTCACAGTAAGAATATTTGGCGGTCAAAAATGACTTAAAGTTGACAAATACTTGAAAATGGAAATTTTTATTTAACATTAAATTGAGTCTTTTGTCAATAGCTTGACGACACTTTGGAATTTTATGAAGACTCTCCATTTTGAAGTGATAGACCGGAAATGACCTGTAAAGTGTCTCCTTCATGTCATAAAAAATATTGATTATAACGCATCAATACTTGTTCAATCTTATTTACTATTTTCTTCCATTAAAGTCAATGCATTGAATTTATTTTTGCACATTTCTTGCAGTTAACTTTAATACTTTGAGCTTTAAAGTTTAAACAAAGTCCAGAGGTCATCGACCTCTTCCATTAATTTTCTCCAAAATGTTAAAATATAGGATTTTATTGTATTTTGTGTCCCTTCTTCTTTTTTTATTGCCAGTGACCCAAGGTCAAACATTTTAACGTAATACAGTTGATTATATGATGACATTTAACTAACTTTAATTTGATTACAGGCATGGACTGTGAAAATTGTTTGGGGTTTGGAAGTCCATTAATTAAATTTTGTCTTAAATTCACTCCGCAGAATTTACATCCATTAGGTAAATAATTAAAAGAGGTTAAATTGAAAGTTAATTAATTATAATTATTTTATTTTAATAGTATCACACATCTCGAATGAATATTTCAACGCGACAATTTCATCAGAACCGGATGTGTGCATCAAGATAATGTTACAAGATGAAGAAGATGGCCGCCCAGAGAGAACAATGATGGTACTCAAATCCGGAATTAAAATGGACAAGTCCAATTTCCGGGGACTCCAAATGACCCAAAATGAATTGGATGGACAATGTCACATCCGCAAGGCCAATCCTGAAATTCCCGTCAAGGCTACTCTCTGTACTTGCTTCACATCCTATTGCAATGGCCAGGTCAACCTTAGGGGTCAAATTCCAATTCAATTAGTGTCGTTTCTCATTGGACTTTATTTATGTTTCTAAATATTAATTAATATTAATTTTATTGTTGTCAAGGCTCCTCAATTAAATAAATTATTTGTCAATACAAATTCATATTTGGCGGCAGGTCTCAAAAATAAAATCTCCACCCAGTCCACCTCTCTTTGAGTGCTTCTAATTTGAGATAATTTAAATGTAATTAATAATTAAGTAATTAAAATGACAAAGTCAAAGCGTCATTTACGTGGGGCTGACAGGCAGTACGATGGTCAATTAGACCCCGTCATGATCCCCGCCCAAACTTCAAAACATGGATTCACTGAAAATGCAGATCCGGATGTTACTGTCACTCGTAAGTTTTAAATATTGGCGCCAAACTCAGATTCAAATTCTCTAATTCTGTGCAGGAGCCGAAGACGTGGACGCCTACGGTCTGGAACATTTAGTTGGCCTGAGTGTCCTCTACGTTCAAAAAAGAATGGATCCAGGAGAAGGTAAAATACTACACAAAAAAAGAATGGCGGGAATATTTAAATATTTAAAATTATTTTAACAGTGAGCGTGGGCTACGAAATGAATAATCGATACGAAATACTGTCCACAAATAACCGCCGAGTATTTTTGGCGGGAGAAGACACAGACAAATGTGATCGACATTGTTACGGCAAAAATCGGCCATTTAATATTCAGTTATTCAACAGTTATGGTCAAGCTGTCGTCCTAATTAAACGAAAATGTAATTGTTCTCTTTGTTGGTGGGGTGGCCGTATTGACGGGAGTGTTAGTCCATTTAAATTTTTCCGCTTGATTTGTCATGTGCTCAATTTTTGGTCTGGCTTTTTCAGGATGTGAGTGTCACACTGGGAACATCGGGTCAACTTTTGGGAAGTGTGGCCCAAAACTGTAGTATGTGCACACCTCACTATGACGTAAAGGACAGTAAAGGTCAAACAATTTTGAAAATTCGCGGGCCGTGTTGTAGCGCTTTTTGGGCTTGTTGTATGTGTTGCGAGCCAGCTTTCAAAGTTTTCCATGCTTCGACGGGGAAGAGCGCGGGAATAATGCAAAAAACTTTTCGATTTGAAGAAAATGTCTCCGATTCCATTGCCTTTGCTGTTAAATTTGATCCCAATTTAGACGCCGCCATTAAAATTGTTCTCATCAGTGCCATCTTTTGTATTGTAAGTCGAAGTACATTGTTTTGTAAATTACAGTATTTTTAAGATCAGGGTACGTCCGGGGTAATTAATTTTGAATTTGTGTAGGATTTTTCATTTTTTGAAAAAGGCGTCAACTGTAGCGGGACATCGGGATGTGTTTGGTTCCAAGGATTTATAGTAATCTGTATTTTAGTCGGGATTATTCTGTACTTTGTGTATGGTTACAAGAAATAAATTGAGAGGGACATTCAAATTTTTATTTAATTGAATTATTTAGTGATTAAATATTACAATACATTTTTAGTTTTTAGTCAAATTATCAATTTGACGTTTTAATTTATCAACGAAATGGCACTTTGGCGCCATTGTCAGTACATTTTCCTTGGTAGTCAAGATGGCGGTAACAGTATTGATGAGGAGGACAATCCGTTTTTCTAAGACATTTGACCTCTTTTTTAGTTGGAGATGGGGGTGGCTTGGTGACCTGCCTTGAGGGTCGGTCATCCTCATTTTCAGGGACGATATCGGCAGGATAGGACCCTGACAAATTAATAATTAAATGGCAATTAATTGACAAAGCTTGATCATAAATTATAAGCTCTACCGGAATAAAATGTGGCACTGATGACCTGCAAAATGAGGACAAGGCAGAGACTAATGATGTAAAAATTGGCCATTTTCAAATAAATAAATAATTATTATTATTATTATTAAAGTTAATTTTAATGTAGAGTTAAAAGACACTACAAGTGGACAAAAATATTAAAAATAACGAAAATAAATAATTTCCTGTTGTGGATTTAATTATAAATTAAATTTCCTGGTGGATTTTACTCCATGACCCCAATTTAATTTTTGTTTCATTAATTCCTTCAATCCCTGGCCAGTGGCCGTTCCTTTGAGGTTGGGGAAGAACAATCAACTGACGGCCAACGGCTACAAATAACCTCACTAGCCCTTCATGACTTGTAAAATAATTATAAATACATTTATTTATTTAAAATGCTTTATATGCAATTAACAAAATAATTTTTTTTCCTGAACATCTTTCAAAATAACCTACTAAATGTTTTATACTTTTATTGTTTCAAATGCTATCTATTATTGTAAATCGTATCATATTAATAAGTATCTCAACTGAAAAAATAAGTTTATAGGCAAAAAATATAATTTATAGGCAGAAAATTTATTTTACACTATTAAAACCACTGGCTCATGGTTGAGTGGTACACTGCTCGGCCGTAAGGCCGAGAGCTCCGGGTTCGATTCCCGGCGGTGGTAATCCAGTATGGCTCTGTGAGTCACTGAAACAGCCTAGAGTTCTTTGAACTGAGTAGCCTGTAGTAAGTGCGGTACGGTACTGGTGGCTAGAGTTCCCGTCTCTAGTCCCTTCTAGAGTTCTCTTCTCTAGAAGAAGACTCCCCGGAAGACAACAGTGATGTAACAAAGGTTTAGGTGATTTATTCACGCCTAAACAACCTTTGGTCTACTGCTCCGTTAATCGAGTATAAAGTCGGTTTACAAGCAAATAAAATATTCTATAATCAAAAAGAGATTAAGGCATTTACTTTAATTTAAATTTAATTACGTCAATCCTTTTGGTCTCTTCTTAATAAAATTGTCAAATATCAACTAATATGTTTCATAATTAATTTTGCTTTTTTATTTTTAACAATAATAATTATTGTTAAGCAGATTTTACCGTCATGGATAATTAGACAATGCAAATAATGCAATAATTGAAATATGTGTTTGAAATATTTTAAGATCAACTCGAGTATAACACAATGTTTCGCTAGTTAAAATAATCAGTTTGATTTATAGAACCAAATTCAAAGATAAGAAACCCAATGAGAAGAAACAATGGTTAAAAATTTTGTTGCAATTTTTGTATAAGTTTGAAGAAATAAAGAAAGGCATATTTTTGTCATATTAACCAATCAATTGGATATTTAATTGGTTAAAATCCAAGACCTAACCTCCATCCACCGGAACCTCCAAGGGAGAAGGAACCTGAACCGCTTCCACCTTGGGTTGTGGCTCAGGGTTGAGCAGTGCTGGCTCCAGCAGAACCTACACCTGCAAGGCTTTTTTGAAGTCCGCCTAAGAGGTTATCAAGGGTGGTTTTACATTGTTGTCTAGTGCCAGCTGGACGATCCACGACATATTTAAGAATGTTGCCATTTATGGTCTCGACATTAGTAACTGCACCGTCAAAAGCGGGTCAAAGAGCTTCCTTGTTTTTTGCAAATAAATCACCCAACTTTTGAGCAGGACTCTTCGCACAACCTCTAATCCCGGCTGCTAACCCTCCGATCCCTAGCTCAGCATTGCGGGCACCTGCATTAAGGGTTTGACATAATTGTCTAGCTACTGTGACAGCGTTATGTTGAACATAGTTCAAATTTTTGCCATTCTGTGCATCAAGACAGGTGATAAGCTTTGTAGCTGATTGTTGAACATCTCTAAGATCGGCTTGGCCGCCATCGATGTCGGCGGCTAAGGCCTCAGCTTCTGTTGCCGTCCATGCCGTGAGATGGTCTATGGCTTTTTGAATCTGGTTTCGAAGATCTTTGGTTTGTTCCTTGCATTGTGCAGTCGGTTGAAGCTTTCCATTGGCTAATGCAGTCTCTACTTGATTAACTGCCTCGTTCAATATTGCCAAATTGGCAATACCACCAGATTGTACAACCTTAAGTGCATTGGCATCAGCTTGAGCTGCATTCCTGGCTTGAATGCCCTAAAAGGAAATTTCAAAGACAAATTAATTAAGCTCAAAATTATATGAATTTTGTATTAAATGATATAGTTTTTTAGTTTAGATTTACAGCCACCAAGGCGATGAGAAGGATAGCTGTGAGTTTCATGTTGAAATTATTTAGATGATTTTTTTCAAAAGACTAGACAAGTCAAGATGAGTTGCTAATGGTTCACTGATTTTTGGTTGTAAAATGCTTGGTTTTTATACCAAAATTATTGAAGTGAAGCCAGGGCTTCGTTTAACATGTTAGCTAGGTGCCACGGACTGGCACCCTGCCCTGTCGCCCGGCAGCGTATTTACAAATGGTACATGAGATGGGCACCTTGTATTTTTTTATTGGCTTAATGGCCACATAAAGTCGACTTGATGGGAGTAAAATTTAATTTTGAAACTTTTTTGCCTCTTTGCATTTTTCTATTTGACCCTTCG
>JAQIVZ010001591.1:0-30249 GCA_034700945.1 Arrhopalites spinosus
TTCACGTTAATGTAACGTGAAAACGTTTCACTTTCACGTTCACGTCCCCTTTCACGTCGAGTCTAAACGGGCCTTAACAATGTTTTCATACATTTCCTTTGAAGAACAATTTCCTGTGTAAGATTTGGATCAATAATAAAATTGTAAGAGAAAGGACAAAATTAACGTGAAAATTGAAAGAATGTCTTCTCATCTTTTTACATCCCACAATTTTGAGAGAGATTTAAAAGCAGAATTAAAATAAACATCCACAAGTCTATAGCACAGAGTAGTACTTGTAGATGTACTATGTACATACAGATGTGCATGTTGCGACGTCATACTAAGGGATCGGCTCCCCCAGAATAGATTCAAGTATCTTTCGGCTATCGGCCACGAATTGTAAATCCTTGACTCCTCATACTTTACACTCCAAGGACCTTCAAGTTGAACTTTATCAATTGAGATAACGATAAACATTTACATTCCCATTCCAGTGGGCGGCTGCTTCTCCTCACAAGCAGACAGTAGACACGTTTAAATTTAATTTCGCTCATTTAAATCCCAATTAAAATTAATCATGTTCAATTCCCTTTTCTGTTTCTCCCTCGTCATCACTTTGACAGTGACCTCCCCCTCCCCAAGGGTTCTCATTTTCATGGGCACAGGCTCCCTCAGCCACCGTACAGCCTTGGAGCCCTTGGCTCACAAACTGGTGGAAAATAATTTCCACGTGACTTTTTTGACAGCCATTCCCCCCACAGTACCAAATCCAAAATTTGTTCAATTCACCCCTCTCGGTCTGAAAAAATTTTACGAGCAAATCAGCTCAATCGATGAATACGTTCCTGGGCGTTTTCAAGATAAATATTATAGGCCAATGCCCACTCCCGAAATTTTAGACGAACTTGAGCTCCCCTCTTGCTCCATCATTTTTGAAGATCCCGAGTTCAAGCCATGGTTGGAGCAAAATAAGCATTTTGATATTGTTATGGTGGAACATAGTTGTAACAAATGTGGCTATGCTTTAGCCCATTATTTTAAAGCACCCGTCATTTTATTTTCGGCCAATATCTTTCATTCGCATGAAGAAGACATTTTTGGTCTCCCAATTGAAACCAGCTGGCTTCCTAATTTTGCGCTGGCCAATACGTACACGAAAGAGAGGACTTTTTATGATAAATTGTACGGCACGTGGTATCGTCTTTACAGTTTATTTTATACCAACTACATTGCCCTCCCTAAAATAGACAAGCTGGTTCAAAAAGTCTTGAATTTACCCAACATGCCATCTATTGTGGAATTGGAACAACAACTGACCAGCCTCATTTTTATTAATCAACATTTTTCTGGTGACTACGCGAGGTCATTACCCCCGTTGGTGGTTCCTGTGGGTGGTATGCATTGTCGCGAGCCGTTGGCTAATGAGACACTGCCAAAGGTAATTCTTTTGGTGTTCTGATGTGGCGGGAAATTCAAGTTTTAGAAATTATTTTGAATATTTTAGGAAATATCAAACTTTATTGATGGGGCGGGGGAGGAGGGCTTCGTTTTTGTGAGTTTTGGGACCATAATTCACATGTCCAGAATGCCGCCAGAGTTCGTTTCAAAATTATTAAAGGACGTTGAAGGACTTAAGACACGATTTTTATGGAAATGGGACACTCAACCACCTGATAATTTACCTAAAAATGTCATGGCCGCTCAGTGGTTTCCTCAACAGCTTCTTTTGGGTAAACGATAATTAATTAATGAATTAAATATAAAATTCTTAATTTTTTGTTGCTACAATTAAATCAATTAATTATAAAATAATTTAACTTTCTTTTATTCCAGCTCATCCCAAAATCAAGGCATTTGTGACTCATGGAGGTACTAAAAAAATTACTCAAATAATTTTAAAATTAATTTCAAATTACAATAATTGTATTATCCTATTGAACTAATTTTAATTAAAGGGATGATGAGCACACAACAAGCAGAATATTTTGGAGTGCCCACAATTGTAGTGCCCGTTCTATTCGATCAAGCTTATAATGCCCAAGTTATGGAACATCATGGGATGGGAATCCATTTGGAATTGTCTGAAATGCAGGAAAAGTTTGGCGGGACCATCAAAGAAATTTTGGAAAACGAAAAGTATAAAAATGAAAACATTATTTAATTATTATGTTTAATTTTTAATTTTAATTATTAATTGTAGATATACAATCAATGCCAAATTGGTCTCACAAAGATTTCGAGATCGACCCATGTCACCAATTGACACGGCCTTTTGGTGGACGAATTGGTTATTGAGGAACAAAAATGACACGAGTCACGTGAAACCATTGGGAATGCACCAATTTTGGTGGGAACGTCGTCTTTTGGATGTTTGGCTTTTCATTTTTGTTGTTAGTTTAATTGTATTAATTATCCTAGTCAAATTAATTGGAGTTGTATTTAAATTATGTTTTTTTAAATCTTCCCACTCTCAACAGAGTAAAACTAATGACAAATTAAAGAGAAACTAATAAATCTGTGATACATTTTGTGTATAGTTAAAATAATAAAAAAGTAAATTAAATATTTAACTAAATCTATTGACAATTTTATTCAAAATTTCAGATTTCAAAGTTGGAACATACTTCATTTTAATTATAGAAATTACGAAATATTAAAAGTTGAATTGAGACACCAAAACAACAAATGCCAAACGCCATGACGGATGAAAATGTTGCAATGAAGAGACACCATCAAAATAATAATTATTTTGCAGTCTGAAATGCCATTGGAAGCGCCATAAAAAAGTTGAAGTCTATTCAGGTGACCCGAATCGGGCCAATTAAATTGTACTGCATGAAATAAATGGACTGCTCAATTTATTAAAATGGAGGCTTTGACAGCACTCGGACTTCCATTTTTTAAATTTTATTAAAAATACATTAAGTATGGGTACAATAATTTAGTTTTAGCTACGTTTTTCTAAAATCGTCATTTAAGTGCCCTATTTGACATTTTGCTTTTTTTGTGCACAGCAAAAACTCTTCCCAAAATGGTTGCGAAAACACTTAAATATTTTTAGCATTGCAAACACGAAATGACACAATTATAAAGTTAATTATTAATATTATTAATTATTATTAAATTATTGGGTTTCAGATCGGCCCAAAAATCCTCAAAAAAACTCCATTTTGAGCAACAAAATAGATTAAAATCAACGAAAAATAAAATTTTGAGAGTAGCGGTGAATTTAAAATTTCGCACAAAAATTCAAAGCAAGCCAATGGTCATGTCGGCTGGACATGGACAGATCAAAAAGATTACATCAATTTGAAATTCTTGTTCAGAA
Source organism: Arrhopalites spinosus (assembly GCA_034700945.1). Classification (NCBI taxonomy): domain Eukaryota; kingdom Metazoa; phylum Arthropoda; class Collembola; order Symphypleona; family Arrhopalitidae; genus Arrhopalites; species Arrhopalites spinosus. The sequence continues at coordinate 3,311 of JAQIVZ010001591.1, forward strand.
TTTTCATTGAAAAAAAATACAAAAATTGCAGATTTGCAGATGAGAATTTTTCATAAAATTCACGCACCACGAAAAGTTCGTAACCCAATAAATTTGTCGATCCACCAAACCCTCAATGGTGGAAATGTATAATTTAAACATAATTAATTTAAATAATAAAAAATGAAAATTTAATTTTAAAGTTAAGTTATTAGTTATTTAATTATCTGGTGTTATATTTAATTTATTAAGTTATTTAATAACTTTCAGAACAATAAATGTTAATTAAAATATAATTTTGTTCACAATTAGCCACCTCATCCCTTCAAGCTCTATACGTAACAACAAGACCCACAGTATTGTCAACAATGATGTCAAGAATTGTTAAAACAAGTTCTTTATCAGTTTCATACATCCCGCCACAAACCACTGCAAAAGGTTTGCAGTACCTCAAACATTTTTTAAACCACGTGGTTCTCTCAAGACCATTTTCAATATGCCACTCACGCTTGTTCCAATTGACCAACATTTGCACTGACTCATCATGCAAATTACTACAATTCTCAAATATATACAAGAAAATGGGGGTGATGACAATTGCCATCATGAAGGACCGGAAAGAGTGGAATACAATGGCCAAAAACAAATTGAAAATGGCAATTGACATGCCATAAAGTTGGAATGAAATGAACCAAGCTCCGTATCCGGCAGTAAAATATTTTTGAAGCACTGCCAATTTATTGTACTCTCCCAACAATTTACTAGGCGCCATTTTGATTGTACTGTAAATTCAATAAAAATTTTATTTTAAAATTATTAGAAAAATTATTTTGAAAAAATAAACAAATTACATAAAATAAATTTGACATACGTCAAGGATTTGATGATTGGATGGAGAGTATTGGGGTATGAGAAGCCAATGGCGATATTAAAAATTAATAAATAATTATGATAATGGTGAACATAACCATGAAAAAAACAAATCAAAATTTTGAAACCAAACCAAATTTCTTCGGGATGAGTCCAAAGTGACGTCAACAAAATGAGGGACTGAGGATCCCTAAAAACTCCCAGGCATTTTGTCACAAGAGCAAAAAAATGGATCATGCAGGCCACACGCAAAGCTCTTAAAAGTCCCCCACTTCCATTTGTATTCATTTTTGATCCATTTTAACCTTCAATCATTTTTTAAAAAAATTGATTTTATGTACAGTAAAACTTGAACATAACGAACCCGCTTAGCGGCTAAAATTGGAGCCGCCAATTTTACCGCACCAAAATTTGGTCCGCTGAGTCCACAGCTTAGTATAAGTTCGGCATAGAATATTTTTTTTTATCAAAATTTTGAATTGCGATTTGCCCACGGAAGGTTCGTTATAGTCAAGTTTTACTGTAATATTTGTATTTAATTTTGTTTTTATTTTTACTTGTAAAATTGTTGGTGAGACGAATGAAATTGTCAATGAGCAAGTGATGTATTCCATAATTTTGGGCTATGACCACATGATTATAGATTGTCGTCAAGTAGAACATTGTCATATAAATTACTTTAACTTTAGCTTGAACTTTGACCTCATCATCCCAAAGTACTTGGACACATCTAAAAATGAGAAAAACTTGATAGATGAGGACGACAAATAGACGAAATACAAACTTGGGCCAAAATTTTTTGTCTTTTTTTAGGGCCCATTGTTTCTTTTTGGTGTTCCAGTAGTATGGTATAAAGTCAAGATGGTGGCCATAATTTACAAATTTTTGGAGGAACTGGAGCCATTTGATGCTCAGCATGACTATAAATAATTTTGGAGAGAATTTTATTGTAGAAATCTAGTGATTGAACTGGTTCATATTTTTTGGGTTTTGAAACTTTTAAATTTGGGTTTATCCAACGTTTCAAATGTTTTCGGGTTTGACAATTTAATTTGGGTGTGTGGGACGGAATTGTCAATGCCATTTGGAGGGGACAAAATCTAAGCGTTAATTTTCTTGCGTCTATACGTTTAATTTAAATTTAAGGAAAAACAAGTCAATATATTGTCAATCATCAGCTCCTCTTAAAAAATGTTTGTCAATGTTAAAGTTATGAAATCTAACAAAAAAAAATAATAATAATTTTTTTTTTACTTTTTTTATTCAAAAAATGGTCGACCTGTATAATTAATTTTGTTTGGCGACATTGGGGGATTTAACATCCCGTTAATTTTGAGCTCAAATTTGGCAGGTAGATTGCTGAAATCCTTCTGATGAAAAAATTCAAAAAATAATGGGGTCACTTTTTCGATGGGTGGCTTCCTTTGACCTCCAGGGGTCAACACAGGTCTGTAATGTATTTTTGAGGCCTATTTAGGAAAAACGTGAGTTGTGAGGCAAGAATTCTGAAAATTGGCAAAATTTATAAAATGTCTAGTTTATCTAGTTGACAACTGTTCGCATTTGTCTATGGTTTTTGATGAATAATTTTAAATATAATTATAATTTAAATATTGTTAAATTAATATAAAAATCATTTTAAAAATTAATCTCAATTAAGTTTCCTTTAAATCCTTGACTCCTCACACTCCAAGGACCTTCAAGTTGAACTTTATCAATTGAGATAACGATAAACATTTACATTCCCATTCCAGTGGGCGGCTGCTTCTCCTCACAAGCAGACAGTAGACACGTTTAAATTTAATTTCGCTCATTTAAATCCCAATTAAAATTAATCATGTTCAATTCCCTTTTCTGTTTCTCCCTCGTCATCACTTTGACAGTGACCTCCCCCTCCCCAAGGGTTCTCATTTTCATGGGCACAGGCTCCCTCAGCCACCGTACAGCCTTGGAGCCCTTGGCTCACAAACTGGTGGAAAATAATTTCCACGTGACTTTTTTGACAGCCATTCCCCCCACAGTACCAAATCCAAAATTTGTTCAATTCACCCCTCTCGGTCTGAAAAAATTTTACGAGCAAATCAGCTCAATCGATGAATACGTTCCTGGGCGTTTTCAAGATAAATATTATAGGCCAATGCCCACTCCCGAAATTTTAGACGAACTTGAGCTCCCCTCTTGCTCCATCATTTTTGAAGATCCCGAGTTCAAGCCATGGTTGGAGCAAAATAAGCATTTTGATATTGTTATGGTGGAACATAGTTGTAACAAATGTGGCTATGCTTTAGCCCATTATTTTAAAGCACCCGTCATTTTATTTTCGGCCAATATCTTTCATTCGCATGAAGAAGACATTTTTGGTCTCCCAATTGAAACCAGCTGGCTTCCTAATTTTGCGCTGGCCAATACGTACACGAAAGAGAGGACTTTTTATGATAAATTGTACGGCACGTGGTATCGTCTTTACAGTTTATTTTATACCAACTACATTGCCCTCCCTAAAATAGACAAGCTGGTTCAAAAAGTCTTGAATTTACCCAACATGCCATCTATTGTGGAATTGGAACAACAACTGACCAGCCTCATTTTTATTAATCAACATTTTTCTGGTGACTACGCGAGGTCATTACCCCCGTTGGTGGTTCCTGTGGGTGGTATGCATTGTCGCGAGCCGTTGGCTAATGAGACACTGCCAAAGGTAATTCTTTTGGTGTTCTGATGTGGCGGGAAATTCAAGTTTTAGAAATTATTTTGAATATTTTAGGAAATATCAAACTTTATTGATGGGGCGGGGGAGGAGGGCTTCGTTTTTGTGAGTTTTGGGACCATAATTCACATGTCCAGAATGCCGCCAGAGTTCGTTTCAAAATTATTAAAGGACGTTGAAGGACTTAAGACACGATTTTTATGGAAATGGGACACTCAACCACCTGATAATTTACCTAAAAATGTCATGGCCGCTCAGTGGTTTCCTCAACAGCTTCTTTTGGGTAAACGATAATTAATTAATGAATTAAATATAAAATTCTTAATTTTTTGTTGCTACAATTAAATCAATTAATTATAAAATAATTTAACTTTCTTTTATTCCAGCTCATCCCAAAATCAAGGCATTTGTGACTCATGGAGGTACTAAAAAAATTACTCAAATAATTTTAAAATTAATTTCAAATTACAATAATTGTATTATCCTATTGAACTAATTTTAATTAAAGGGATGATGAGCACACAACAAGCAGAATATTTTGGAGTGCCCACAATTGTAGTGCCCGTTCTATTCGATCAAGCTTATAATGCCCAAGTTATGGAACATCATGGGATGGGAATCCATTTGGAATTGTCTGAAATGCAGGAAAAGTTTGGCGGGACCATCAAAGAAATTTTGGAAAACGAAAAGTATAAAAATGAAAACATTATTTAATTATTATGTTTAATTTTTAATTTTAATTATTAATTGTAGATATACAATCAATGCCAAATTGGTCTCACAAAGATTTCGAGATCGACCCATGTCACCAATTGACACGGCCTTTTGGTGGACGAATTGGTTATTGAGGAACAAAAATGACACGAGTCACGTGAAACCATTGGGAATGCACCAATTTTGGTGGGAACGTCGTCTTTTGGATGTTTGGCTTTTCATTTTTGTTGTTAGTTTAATTGTATTAATTATCCTAGTCAAATTAATTGGAGTTGTATTTAAATTATGTTTTTTTAAATCTTCCCACTCTCAACAGAGTAAAACTAATGACAAATTAAAGAGAAACTAATAAATCTGTGATACATTTTGTGTATAGTTAAAATAATAAAAAAGTAAATTAAATATTTAATTTCAGCTAAACCTACTGTCTTAGTAAACTCAATGGACTCACCTGGAAAATGCCATTGAGTTGCTAATGAGTGCGGTATAAATTTATAGAATTTCTACAGTATTTATGATTTTTATTCAAAATTTCAAAATGGGAACACACCATAATGACAATAAAAAATTATTATTCACATTCAATGGAATCATCAAATTCTTCATCAGAAAAAACTTCAAGTTTGACCTCAACCGGATTTCCATCTTCATCAGTTCCGCCAATAAATTCTTGTTTTATTTCAGTTTCCAAATTATTTCCATATTCAATTCCTGCTTCTTCCTTGAACTCGGGATGAAGTTTCATGTGACTGCGTCGATTTGCCAATGAATTTAATCTTTTATGACAAACTGGACAACCATTTTTCATATACCGTTTCCCTTCCCCTGTATGAAGCCTCAAATGTTGTCTCAGAAAGGCCTCCGAGGTCAACATTTTGGAACAAAGTTCACACAAAAATTTGACCTTCTTGCCGTCCCCCCTAATTTCAATTGTATGAGCCGCGAATAAGTGGTCCCTGAGATGATCATGACTTTTAAATATTTTATTATTCTGTCCGTCCGGACAAGTTGGCACTGGACAAGTTGGTGGTTTGTAGGGACACTTGAGTTCATGTTGTGACTTGTTGGCTTCAACAGAGAATAAGAGTGGACAGGTCGCACACTGGAAATTCTTTTCTGGGTGAGCTTCCTCGTGGTCTTTTAAATGTTCAAAAACGCAGAAAGTAATTGAGCAAGAAGGGTCACCAGCACGGCAGGTCAAATTTGATATTGAGGGATCTTCTTGTTGAGCAAGGGCTACATTTTCACCCCGTTTTCTATGATGAGCCATTAATGACTCTTTGAAACGATATGTCTTTAGACAAATGGAACAAATCCAGGCCAGGTGAGTGCCCGTGTGTGACCACCAATCTTCTTTTGATTTTAATATTTTTCGACAGAAGGCACAGGGAAGACGAGATTTTATGTATGATTTTGATTTTTTGAAGACAATTTCATCCTTTGTGTGATCTTGAAGATGATCTTGTAGTTTTGTAATCTAGAGAAATATTAAAAATTTAATTAAATATTAATTTTTGATAGTACTACTACTTACTATTTTAAATAGTCTATTTAAAATCTTAATTAAATATTAATTACCGTATGAAATTTAGCCCCACAAACAAGACACTCGGCTGGGTGGGATAATTTTGCTTCACTTTTACGAAAAGATAAAACTCCTCTCAGCTGTACTTGACTATGGTTGCAAGGGCAAGGATGATTATTTTTTAAATGTAATTGTGGTTCCTCAGTCTCATCTTCAAACTCAATAGCCTCTTCCTCTTCACCTTCATCTTGATTAAATTGAAAATTGTAATTGTAATTACCAGTCTCTGTACTCTCTTCATTGTAATTATTATCATCATGTTGATGATCAGTCTCCAAATTAAATTCATTTTTAATCTCAACTTCCGGTTCTTCATCTTGTTGTTGTTGTGCTTTATAATAATAAGTCATCAATTCGAAACAATTGTTCAAGTTGTTAATCTTGTCAGTTAAATAGGAATCCAGATTACGAACTTGATTAAACTTTGACCATATTTTGTACAAGATGATGAGATCATTGTAACAATTTTCACAAACGCCAATTAAATCATCATCATCATTTTCTTGTGTAATCTTGAGCGTGTCCAGGTAGTGCAAATTGTAAAGATTGGTGATGACTTGTTTTACCAATATTTTTGTTGGCTTTTCTTTATTTTTATCCCAGTCAATTTTAATTTCATAATTCACTTGGTCAGGTGAGAGGGATTGAGAGCAATTAAGACAATGATGATTTAGATTGACCGTCGTCGTCGTTTGATGATCCATTTCCATTCTTGTTTTTATTTTCTCATTGCTGTTCAACAAAATAAGTTAAGTTAAAATAGGCTATTAAAGATTACTACATTACAATAACAATTTAATTAAATAATTGGTGTTAGAAAAAAATTACAAAAATTCAACGCCAACAACATGCAAAAATCACGTTGCAATTTTAGACAAATTTTGCAGGACAAAATTCACGTCGAAAATCCACATCAAAATGAATGGCAATAAATTATAAAGTTACCTTGAGCAATTAATGTGCTTCCGCAATTGAAATTTTGTTAAAATTTAGTTGTATTTAGATTCCAAAATGAAAAACAAGTTGAGAAAATTTTCACAAAAAAAAACTTTGAAATTTTTTGAATTTTGGAGAACAGAGCAAGGATGCCAAGGAACATTAATTTTTTACTCTGTTTTCATAACACACGACGACCCTAAATGTTTTTTCATTTAAATATGACTGTAATACTGTAAATAATGACCTCCTCATATTTTCACATAAATATTGACCGGTAATTAATGAACTCATGCTTAAAATAAATTAACAAAGAAAAATTCAGTGTCTCCCCCCTCTTACATTAAAATAAAGTATTTAAATGCACCGTCACATGTGACATTAGAAAATTAAATAAGCATTTTATTTAAAATTCCCTCCAAGATTTACATCAGTATAAATCGTTCACCCAAAAAGTTCCAAGTCAGTTTAGAGAGTTGACCTCACAGAATGGTGGAGATGCCGGGTGCAAAAAAAGGCGGAGAGAACGACCAGTAAAATCCAATTAAATTTCAAGACACGCCCCCCACAAAGCACTATACCATCATCGAAAAACTTGTCTTTACAGCCACATTTATGCCACGTGTTACAATTGGGTGTGTCACACCGACAAATTAATTCTCCCTTATGACCACCCCCAACTTTCGATCTGGCTTTTTTCTTGTAATGGCAACCCACCCACATGTCACTCCCACAACCCGCCACAGTGTAATAAGGACTTTCTGCGTCTTTCTTGATCTCACAAACTTGACCCGCCTGGCACATAACTTTTGTCATGTTCAACCTACATTCTTTCATACCAAGGTCACACGAATACCATTCCACAGCTACAAAAAATCAATTCATTCAATTGTCAATTCCATAATTTTTCAGTTTCTATTTTCAAATATTACCTTTCGCGCTATTTACTTTCTCTTTGCTCTTCACAGTGCATTCAAAATTGTCTGATGGCGCAACTTTGGCAAAGAAAACAACCACAAGAACTATCCACACAATTGTCAAAATGGCCACGATAGCCGCTACAATGCCCCACGTGACGAAGCAACACTTTCGACTGAAACCACAATAATCTTTTTTAGGCGCCTCCTGTTGTGGGGGATACTGATACACTGGCGCCCCTGGTGGTCCTGGTGCGTAGTAATACACAGGCTGTCCTGCAGGAGGCGCTCCAGGTTGTGGCTGTGTAGGGGGTGGTACTGGTTGGCCAGAATAAGGAGGAGGGGCTTCCTTCTCCATTTTGGGGAGTTTTTAATTGGACGTGACCATCCCTCAATTTAATTGGGTTTAGTTAATAATTAATAATAATTAAAGTCACAGAATAATTCTGTGACTTTCTTATCTCTAATTTTAATTTATTTTAACTCCTGTTAATATATTGATGTACATTAATTCTATCACTAAAGTCAATTAAAGTTAAATTCAATTGACACCAATTTAAAAAACCAGAGAAGAAACAAAATGGGGGGAAAATTATTGTTGGAGTCAAAAAAAGCCATTAAACAAAATTAAAACTATAACAACAACTTCTAGAAATTAATTGAATTTAAAAAATTAATTATTATTCTATACTGGAGGCCATTAAATAATTGAATAAATTAATTAAAAGTCTTAAGAACAAAATTGGGACAAACTAATGGAATGGGGACTTGGAATAACTCGCTAAGCTGGAAAAAAACATTTTATTGACAGTAATTTAGTCATGAAACAAAATGGCGACATTTAAAATTTAATTTGAATTTTCCTGTACTTTGGCGCCAATAAATGAATACAAAATAAACCATGACTGGAAATCAAGTGGACTCAATCAATTCGATTCAAGAGATAAAATTGCTAATCTTTTCAACACAAATTCATCTATTCACCAACACGGTCATCCATTCCAAGCACAACCTCTAACCTTGTCCATCCTCCATCTTGTCCACACGTTCATCATCATCATGGGCCTCAATTCCAAACCAATCAAAATAATTGGACTCCTCCCCCTCTTCTTTTTTCAGTCCCTCGCTTTCCCTCCAATCCAAGTCTCCCAAAAAACACAAAAAATCGCCTCTCTCATCAACCAAGGTCACGCCACCGATGCAGCCCAACACCTCATCCAATCCGAGGTCAACGACTTTGACCTCCTCTTCAAAATACTGTACAAAAAATCCTTAATTGACAATACACCAGACAAATTCTTCAACAAAATTTTGGATTTTCTCCAAACGAGCGAGATCCAATCACAGCCCCAGACTCAAGCTCAAGGTTTCCGCCATCTCATAAATTTAATGGAGGCTACAGGGCGTGTTTTTGGTGGCAACAATTCCGAAATTTTTGTCTTAGCCGAGACCCTCAAGGCACAAATGACCTCCCTAAACGAAACCGATCAGATTTACCACAAAGAGGTGGTCAACCTCCTTCCTTCTTGTGTACAGACAATAGTTTTTGCAGAAAATATTTATTTCAAAAATGATTATTATGATTTGTACATGACGGCCATTGACGATACGTACAATGGGGAACGAAGGCATGTGAGGAGTTCAACGTGGGCTGAGGGCAGATCAAGTTTCAGCATCCACTTGGACGAGACCCATCGACGTTATTACATAAGAAATAATTACTACGGAGAATATCTTTTCTACTCTAATGAGGAGTACGATGGCGATAGAGGCTACATTTTCACATGGATTCCAGGCGAAGCTGTTTGTAATGGCCCCTTCCGGTTTGTGGCCGAAGACAGTGACTCAGTCTCCATTTGGACTTCAGCTGACCTAACGAGTGGCTCTTGTGGGGGGTATGACTATAACATGAAATCGGTTTATATGGCTGATGACGGTCATAGTCATGATGTCTATTATTGGCAACCCGGGTATATAGTCCAGCAGTCCTATTGGATTCCCTCCACTTTTTAAATATTTTTTTTGGTATTTTTTTCATGGTCATCACGTGTAATTTTAACATTGATTAAAATTATGGTTCAAAAGTCAATTAAATTAACCTTGGAGTTTTACTTTAATGGCGTTGTAATAAAAAAAAATGTCAATGAATTTATTATTAATTATTTTTGAATGACAATTTGATTATTAGAAAAACGGCCTTCTTTATGTTGAAACCAATCAAAACAATTAGTAGATGAATAAATTGCAAGGTAATTAATTATATAACACGTCAAGATAATAATTTTAATTTCACAATTAAATTAAGAGGAATATTTATTTTTAATGTTGACTGATAAAATTGATACAAAATACAATTAAATTCTCATGTAAGTTAACCAATTAATTGACTAGCTTTAGGACCAATTAATTCAAGGTTTTTAATTACCATTTAATAAATTTTAATTTCCATTTAAATATTCATCAATCATTTATCCCTTGACAAGCAAATTTGTTACAAAATTAACTGTGAAAGCAGGGTAATTTTATTTAATTGTGCAGTGAATATTTAATTGTCCTTGAATTAAATTAAAAGCGCATCGCTCATTTCCTGTCTAAATTGAGTTTGCCTCTGGCGACATTAAAAATGGCGCTGTACCAACTGACCTTTTTTATACTCTTCTGTCTTGGCGTGACCCTCGTCCATGCCAGCAACCCCAGTACCCTTCACCAGTCCCTTAAGCTTGACTGCATGGGTAAGATTGACAAAGGGTCACTCACGTGACCTCTCAATAATTGCATTGTCCAAAACCTCATGTTGTTCTTGATTTCAGACACACCCCTCGGTTGCCCCGCCCGCCAAAAACGAACTACATTTTACCCAATCCCTTCTGAAGAAGAATTTATTTTTATCCTTCAAAACGGAACAGGCATCTCCCCCTTAAATTACACTGACCTCATCCCTTACCTGCCCCACGTAGATCACGTGAATAGCGTTGAATTTCTCAACTGGCTCGAAGACAAAGAAAAATCGGAACGAAGCCTTATCGTCAAGTCAATTGAATTCCTTCAAATTGAAGGGGACGTAAAAGAGGCGGTGGCCAAATTAATTCTTTTTACCAACGCCGAGTCCAACGTGATGACGACCATGGCTCTCCTCCCAAAAATTGCTGATGGTTCCTTCCTCCGACTGTACCTCTCCCTCCCTCCTGCCGAACGAAAAAAGATTTCAATCACCAAAAAATTGTTCCTCGAGTCCATGATGGCTGCCGCCTTCTCCCGCGCATTTGGTTCCAACAATACCCGGAGCATGGAAGACCTTGGTTGGTCCATGGACGACTATCTCCTCCAACTAAATTTTATGCTCGAAGGCCTCATGGAAGGTGACCCCTGGGACATTGCAGCCCTCACCATAATGACCTTATCACTCGGAGGAGACATAGGCAGTGAATTGTACGAGCTCATGTCGGACGCGGGTAAATTCGGTGGTGTTTTCGATGCAATCGGCGTATTCGGAGACATTGCCTCCCTTTTTCTGGACATCGCAGCCCTCGTCACAGGCAATTTACAAGGGATTGACCTCGCCATCGCTATCGTGTCAATCGTAAGTGACGTCATTGGTCTAGCCATTACGATCGCATCCCTGGCTATAACGGCCTTTGCAGCTGTGGCGGGACCAATTGGCCTGATAGTAGGCGCCATTTTTGCTCTCATAGAATTTTTCCTTGGCGACATAAAAAAGCGGAATGCCGCCACGGCGGCGGTGAGTCGACTTCATTCGAGTATTTATTTGACGCAGGCTGAAAAAGATCGGGAATGGCAAAGAAATTATGACGAATTGGAGTACAGTCAATATTTAGTGGATTTGGCCAATCAAAAATATGGTAACAATTTATTGGCTGATGAATTAGCTAAAAGTTTAGTGAAAATGACAAATGTTCGAATGTACATCCATCCCGCTCTAGATGGGCGGGATCCGCCTCAATTTTATGAGGACAACTCAGCAGAATTGACTTATCAAAGAACATTTCAAATAGCACGTTGGTCCCCGGATCAATCAGCAATTCCTAGCTGCTGTCCACTCACTTTCCGAAATCAAATTGGTTGTTTCCCAACAGACGAAGGGGATGGGACCGACTCCGAGTATTCCTACCAATGCAGTTATGCTATAGGGGTCAATGGGGTCACAGGTGATATGAGTCTGAGAACGATGAATGTGTTTGATCTTAAAAATGGGACGGACACGGCGTACGGCTCGGATTATCAAGAAAATGTTTTTATGGTTGATTTGGGTCATAAAATATTTCAAGGGGGTGCTCTCGCCGACACTTTTGTTGTAAGAGGTCAGAGTGGGTCGGGGTCGTTGAGGGGTGGGGGTGGAAGTAATGTTCTTGTTTTGGATGAAAGTCTAGATTCTGGCACTTCTGTGATTGACCTCCCTGGTAAAAGTTTGAGAGTGGCTGGGAGGTCAATGGAGATTTCTGAGATGCGAGTCATTTCAGGGAGACCTGGGCTCCAGGATTTTATTCATGTGGACTGTGACACTTTGTCTGTTGATGGGAAGGGCGGGGTAGGCGGGGTGTTGAGTGCACCCGATTCGATTATTATTGAGGAGGCTTGTGAGCATGAAACGTTCATTTTAGTTGGGGGTTCTCACGATGTACGAATTGGGGGTGGGGTCAGTGGGTCGGTTTTGTTTAATGTGTCACAAGATGTCTGGCTTGAACTGGAATTGGATTCTTCGTTAAAGGCGGATGTGGCCCTTTTATTCGATTTTGAATTGAATGACATCATCACGGGGCAGTTTGTGGGGCCAGAGAATAAAATTTACATTTCTTTGATTGGGGGAGGTCAGGTCAACACACAAGTCATTTTTCCTGAGGGTAGGTCGAGTAGGCCTTTCATTCGGACAAAGAATGAGGTCGTTTTCATGGCTGATGAAAGTTCGGGGGTGATGACTGCATCTTTCAATGTCACCGACGAAAATGTTGGGGGTTACCCGGTTTATGATTCGGAGTTGAGGGGCCTTTATTGGACCCAAAATAACATAATTGTGGACACGCCCCTCATTGATAAGGTCACATGTGGGCCTTATAATGACACTGTTGTTTTGAAAAGTAGTTTATTTAAAGGATCTATTCATGGAATGAAAGGTCAAAATCTTTTGTTTATTGACCCCAAGTTCCATTCTGACTCGGTAGTTACTCTTGACATGACCTCAGGGAGTGTGTCAACTCAGACGGAAGAGAATTTAATTTATTTTGAAGGGTTTGAGAGGGTCATGGGTCGTCAGAATTTGTCAGATATAATCAAGGCTGACTGTATGACAAGTTACATTGATGGTCAAGGGTCACTTGAGGGTGTAGGTGACATAATTCAAATTAGGGATGACCCAACTTGTTCTAAAAATGAGAGTTGGACTCCCCTTCTTTATATTTCTGCGCGGGAAAATACTTTAATTCAAAATGAGGCTGGGTCAAACTGGACTTTTGTGTATGCCGTTGATTTAGCACGGGACATTGAATTTGACCTCAATTTTAATGATAATGCCACCCACATAGTCCGATTTTCAGCCTCCATTGTGGACCTAAAAGACGCCAGTCTTTCAGACACGAATGACACGGTCAGTTTCTCTGGAGCTGACGCGGTCATTCAAATTCCTTTGAAGGGACTTGACCAAGATTATATGGATAGTCTGGACCAAATTTCATTCGAGTCTCCCCATTTTATTACAAATAACAGTCAACCCGTCTCCATCATGGTCACAAACCACAGGAATTTTTACGCCATCTTTAATATCACTAAACCCGAGGTCACGCTTCAAGGGTCCAGTTTTGCCACCAATTTATTCTTTTTGAACAGTACAGTCGATACTGTGAAAGGCGGCCAATTAGAAAATATGTACGAAATTATTGATTCACAATTTTCGGGCATCATTTCCGGTCAGGAGGGTCACGACAGGGTCACTTTGACTAAGGATTATAGACCAGGTGAAATTGTCCATGTTAACCTGGACGAAAAGACAGAATCGGGTCAAATTAGTTATGTCAAAATTGAGGAATTTGTGGGGAGAGCATCTGACCCTGAGGTCATCACTGCGAGTTGTCTCACTGAAATTGTGGACGGTCTGGGTGGGACCGGGACGACCTCTGACGTGATTCAGTTGAACGAAAATAAAGATTGTGACTACCAATTGAGAATAATGGTTCATAATTTTACTTCTATTGACAATCAGGCTAGGTCAGGTCAAATATTGTACAACATAATGGACAATGGAGACAACGATTTAATTACAGGCGTCTCTCAATTGGTTAACATTACAATTAATCATAATTGGTCACAACAGAGTTTAATTCGAGTTGACCTCATCAACAACACAAACAACTGGAGTCTCCAATTCGAGAACGAGCAAGGTCACACTCGAACTTTCACTTTGGATTCTTCTGATTCTCAAAATGAGTCAAAATTTGTGGATCGACCTCGAATTTTTTCATCTGATTTGATCGAATTTAAAGCAAGTCGAAAAGAAGGCCACGTTCACGCCATCTTTACTGTCAAAGTCGAACAATTGAATTCAACTAAAGGGTTTGACTACCTCCGAAATATTTTTGTGTGTACTTCTACAGGTTCATCTGAGGTCAACCAAGACCTTGAGGTCACGGGAGGACCCCTAGACGATACTTTTATCATTGCAAATTCTTCTTTTTCTGCCCACTTGAATGGCCTTGAGGGCAACGACACTTTACTTGTAAATGACAATCTTGTCGGGGCCCTTAACTTCCAGTCTGGTCCTCCAACAGTAAATGACCGTGACCCCGGCTTAATGACCTTTGAAAATTTAGAGTACATCTATGGACGACCTGACGAAAGAGAGACAGTTATTGTAGACTGTAATGTTAAAATGGTGGACCTCAAAGGTGGGTCAACTGACCCAGATCGAATCCTTGTTCCAGACAGTCCCAATTGTCCGTACGGTCTTAATATAGGAGTGAGGGGTGGTCTCATAGTAGAAAACATGGCGACAAACGGGTCATTTTTTTATTCATTCCACGAAGATTTGACCCAATTCGAGGTCATTTGTCTCAACTGTACCATGTCCAAACACACTTTCGCTCTGCCATACAATTTCACTGATATTTCCTCCATTAAAGTGGACAACCAGACAAAAATAATTAATATAATTAAAAACGACGGACAAAGAAATTATTCTTTATCCGGTCTCCATTTCTTAGGCTACCCCCGACTCTTGACCTCTGACCTCGTCCAATTAGACTTGTCCCACTTGGGCATGCGCGCCATGGTCAGGTCATCAGAGTCACGCGATCAAATCATTCCATACTGGCAAGACGTGGCTTTAAAAATGAATCTGTCTGTTACAATCTTATCCACAGATGACAGTACAGGTGAAGTAACCCACATAAAAATAGGTCGAAGTGGTCGCGACCTTTTACAATCCAGTCCTAATCATGCCAACATTTTAATTGGTAATGGTGGCTCCAACGTTTACACAATAGGAAAAGGTGAAGTAGATTTAAATGAATTGAATCCCGAGATTGTCATAATAAGTCAAGGGAATTCATCTGACCTCATTGACCTCACCCAGTTGATCCGTCCCATAAGGGAAAAAATAGATTTAAATGAAACCGCCATCAACAAAACTTTATATGTTCCCACTGTCCAGTATTTAGATCGTGACATGGTCATTCTAATAGAGGAAAAGGAGGTCAATCGAATGGAGCGGCCAATTCGAATTGTTATTAGGGATTGGACCAGTTGGTACTTGGGCCTTAAAATAATTCTCCACCAAGGCCACATGGATCTTAAATTCCTTGATGGTGAATGGTCCCTTGAACCCACCCCCTTAGTAATTGACCACCCCCACGCTGTTTTAGACCAATCAGCTTTTGAGGACAATTCAGTCATTTTAATTCAAAGAAACATGTCCAGCAATCCAAATAATTCCGTTGTGACCTCTGGTGGGAGTCTTGTGGTGACCAATGTTTTTAATGCTAATGCCACTACGGATGACATGTTCTCATTGGTCTTTCGTGACTTTAGGGAGGCCAATCAAAAGGCGGGAGGGGTTTTACCAAGGAATGTTGATATTAAATTTGCTAATGAAGCTATTCTTAAGTTGGATGAGATTTCCTTGGGTGTGTTAAAACCAATTGAGGAGGTGATTGTGGAAGAGGAGGTGGCGGCAGATTTAGAGATTTGGGGATTTCGATGTACAGCAGCAGGGACTTTCCCAGATCCAAGATTTTGTGATGTTTATCATGTTTGTGAGATTGTGGGGGATGAATTTGGTCATTCGGAATTTGAGTGTCCTTTGGGGACTGTTTTTTGTCATGATTTGAAATTGTGTAGTTATCCCGGGACTTGTGCTGATTGTAATGATCAACGTTATGGTTCATCTTATAGCTTATAAATGATTATTTAAATCAATTAAATTAATTGGAGTCTAAATGTATTGTGAAAATAAAAATGTACGCTAAATGTTTCCAGGATTTTGAGGAGTCAAATATATTTTATAATTAAATTATTATGCTGCATGACATGTGAGCTGAATAATTCGGCATGTTTTTTTAATTGCATTTAAATTTTAAATCGACAAAAATTTTGCAAAATTTTAAATGAAACTTTGTATAATAAAAATTTTATTATGAAGAACGAGTCAAAATTAATTATTTATGGAACTAATTATAATTTTTAAAAAATATTCAACGGAATCTCATTCAATGAAAGTAGTCACCAGGGAGCCTCATTGACTCGTCTCTGTTTTTGGACACAAGTGGACACGCAAAATTCGTCAACTTTACAACCCCTCCTGGGCCAATGGCAGTCCTCTGTACACTGAAGAACGCAGTCAATGTCGTCAATTAGGCGACGATGTCGTCCGCCATGTCCCCGTCCCTCCACTTGATTTCAAAAATTTAAAGCCAATTAAAATTTAATTAGTTTGTGTTTTTTTATATAAAAAATGAACTAATTGGTTACATACAATTCACGGTGAGGCCAAGGACAATTAAAATGATGAAGAAATATGAAATCCCTTTCATTTTGATTTGATTTTAAAAACTTTTAAAATTAATTAAATAAATTTATCTGAATGAATTTGAAATCACCTTCAATTAAATTTCAAGTGATGTGTTCTCCTATATATACAAGTTAAATTATCTGTAATCTTCCATTAAAGTCAAGTTTAATTATAGACAGAGAATTTTTTAAGTCAATAAATCTTGTGTCAAGATCAAGAAAATGTCCATGTCCATCAAAAGTTAAATGTTGACAATTAAAAGTTGACATGGAATTAAAGGATTTCTCTGGGTAACTCCACGTGTGGGGACAAAGTCTCAAATTATCAAAATTCGTCATTATCTTATAATTCTATTTGCAATTAAAAACACACCGTTAATTTTATGATGTTAGAAGAAGCGGCCATTTCAAATAATAATTTATTTGTCAATCAATTATTGACAGTACAAAATTATTTATTATCTTAATTTGATAATATTGCAATTAGTACATGTAATCATAATTTATCTGTATTAAACGACTTAATTACGATAATTACATGAAAAACTCATGCTAAACTATTAAATGTACACTTGCTTTTAAATGACTTAACTTTCGTAACTATTTAAATTGGTAATTAACATATTGGCTGAAAGTTAAGTCTATATAATCTATATTAAACTACGTTGTAGCAAAAATATATTTAGTACATTTTTTTCGAGAATATCATAATTAAAAATACTTAAATTACATTAAATTAATTTATATATTTCAAGATTCAGCAAGGCAAGTTCTTCTCATCTCATTGGAGATGACAGTCTTCAAAGTCCATAAATATCGGGAAATCATAATCTCCAAATTGGAATCTTCACTCTCATTAATCTCCTCATTGGTTAACAAAATTGTAAGCTCCTCCTTACTCAACACCATACACACCTTCCCAATGTCATTCTTGACCTCTTCAAATGACCTTCGGAAATGTTGAACCGGAATCTTCAATTCGGCTTTCATTGTCTACAATTCATAAATAAATAATATTAAATGAATTCAAATATCACAAATTATTTATATGATGAAAATATTTGACCTTTTCAAGCGGGTCACTATTTTTGACCAATGAAACAGACGCAAAATAAACCGGATGTCGTTCTATTGGTGGTCCAAGAAGGCTGACACAAAAGTAGGCTAGGGAATCCTGGTAAACCATATGCTGGAAAAATACTTTACCATCATAGGACATGACAGAGACAGGTCAAACGTAATCTAAATTAATTAATAATTAATTAATTTGTTATTAAAATCAAAAGGTCATGGAAATTAATGAATAAAAGGTCAAATTACTTTCAGTCACTGAATCCATTCGAAGTGTCCTCGTATTCTCTCGACAAATATCGTCAAAAGTGAAATCTTGAAGATTATGATGCACTTTTAAATGTTCCAGATATTCTCCATACGGAATTATGGTCCCATTGCACAAATTTTTGTCAGCAGAATGATAAGTAATTGGTCTAGAAAAAAAAATTAAATATTAAATAAAATATTAGTTTTGACCTTTTGCTAATTGAGTTAAATATTTATTAAAAAATAATTGTGGAATATTTACCGATATTCACAATCATCCTTTAAATGTTCAGGCATTTTAAGGGCGGTGAAGACGAGGGTACATCCAAGGGCCCGATTTTTACATTTAAAAACAAATGTTGAGACAAGGGCCTCTGCTACTCGATTCCTTGTATCAGTCGAAGGTAACTTACAAGTTGGACAGGTCATATTTTGGTTTATGCCTTTACATCGATGACAAATACTATGACCGTCTTGACAGGAGTAAATTTCTTTCAGAGGAATCTCGTGACATTCAACACATCTAACGGTTTGAACAATTTTTCGATTTTGGGTTGTCAAGTCTTGTATGCCACTTCGAAAAAAACTTAGGGAGGTCAAGAGGTCACTAAAATTAATTAACCTTTATATAAACAAAGATATGAACTAAAAAATAAAATGTAATTTTACACTTAAATATACATAAAAAATATTACCTATCAGGGGCCACATCCATATCCGGTGCGATGGAAGAGAGGAGAGAAACATCCTCTTGAGTAAGGTCATGACATTCCATTGAGGTCGAGTCTATGGAACTAGAGAGGTCAAGTAGAGATGAATCATCATCGTCACTACCTCCTCGAGATGATGATCCAGAGACCTGAAATTAATAATAATAATTTTCATTTCATTTTTATAATAATGATGATGATGACAATATTTTACCTGAGAAGAATTTGAAAGACGACTCCTTCTTTTAACTAATTGTATTCGTAGTTTTAATGAAGCACAAAAGCCAAGTGAACATTTAGCATCTTTACAATTTTTTGTGCGATATCCATACACAATCTTAAGTCTCCGACAAATTTGACAGTTCGTGGCAAGTCCTTTACATACCTAAATGATGATTGATGATGATTATTTCATTTTTCCCATGCACATTTAATGCTTTTTTAAATATATATATTAAAGGCAATTAAAATAACAACGTACTTTTGCATGAATCAGAATTCTTTTCATATTACTACACGAGGGATGAGTACAATTTGATTCTTTGCATTTCGTTGAATGGAGAAGTCGTTGTAGAACTTCTCGATGAATTTGAGCTGATACCATTTCTTCA
Source organism: Arrhopalites spinosus (assembly GCA_034700945.1). NCBI lineage: Eukaryota > Metazoa > Arthropoda > Collembola > Symphypleona > Arrhopalitidae > Arrhopalites > Arrhopalites spinosus. Next base: position 22,672 of record JAQIVZ010001591.1, read on the forward strand.
ATATTCTAGGACATAGAATAGAATCTATGTCCACTTCAAAAATCCTCAAAATTATGAAATACCTGAAAGAACAAGAAAAAGTTTTGTAAAAAAAATATATTGTACAAAAGTGACAATTTTGACAATCTTCTTTACAAAATTTCATAACTCACCCATAAAATTTACAAGGAAACAAAAGTAGTAGCTGGAAGCCCTTTTCGTACTGTTGATGATTTCATGGAATGTTGTCCTTGACGTATTTATTTAGTATCATTTAAACTACATTTTATTTTAATTTTGCACGAGTAAAAAAAGTTAAAAAAGTTTATCTTAGAAATTTTGAATACGGCGCTGAAATTCCTGGAAGGGGGGGGGGCGACTATGCCATAGCGGATTTTCTTCAAAAAAGTTTTCGGTTTGAATGTACCTACTTGTACAAGATCGGACCCTTGGCTTGGGTCAAATGCTTGAAATGTATGAAGTAAAAATGTATAAAATGTCAAAAGAAGATGAAAATTGGTAACAAAACGAGACAAAGGCGATTTCCATGTCAAAATTCTTTGTTCCACCTCATAGAATAAAATTAGTACATACAGAGTGAATCATTAAATATGTATTTACGACGTCCGTCTCAAGGTTATTTTTTGTGATATTTATAATAGTCAAAATTCACAATAGTCATTGTCATTTTGTCATAAACCAAAATTCATAAAAGCCGTCACTCGTGAATTTGATGAGTTTTAAATTACAATGGCTTCGAAGGTTGTGAACATGACCAAAAAATACCTAATAAATTCAAATTGACGAAAGTGTCTATTTGTGTACTCAACTTTGACCCGCATAGCAAATCAATGCCACATATAGCTTAGGTCCAAGTTTTCAAAACAAAACTGCATAATTTTTAAAAGTACCGCCAATATAATAATGTCCACCTCAAAACTGTCAAAATGGTGAACTTTTATGTAATCCCAAGACAATTAATCCATTTGAAAAATAAAATAAAAAAGAGAAATAATTTTTAAAAAATATGTCAAATATTCCTCATTTTATTTCCAACCCCCGCCAAAAGTTATTTAAATTTTCACATCAATTTACAAAGTACTTAACCAGTGAAATATTATTTGAACTTTCGTCATCTCAGGTACACACACACTGTCACAATTTTACGGACGGTTTTTGAACTAAAGGCAATATAATACCAAAAACAATTAAAAATTTAATTATTAATTAAAATAATAATTTAAATTCAAAGGCAAAAATGCTTAAAAATGTCTCCATCTCCACATAATCCGAAGACAACCTAAAACCCCCCTAAAAATAAACTGAATAAAAAAATAAAAAATCCCAATTAAATCAATTTACTAACCAATCACACTGAAGACAATGAAAAATAAAACTAGACAGAATTTATGGCATCCCAATTTGACTTGCGGTCCTTCCAACATCTCACCACAAATGCAAAAATCCCCAGTGCCCCCGCCAATCCCAGTGAGACATTTTGAATTATTTCGATACTACAAAAAAATCCAAAAAATCAATCCCAATAAAATTTCAGTTTCAATAAATACCCATTAAATAATCAATTTTCAGTTGATTTAAAAAAAATTGGCGCCAGGGCCTTACTCCTTGGGTCCCTTATTTTTGACTTCTTCATTTTCAATAGTTTGTTGTTGTTGTTGTTCCTCCTCATACTCCTCCGTACGAACGGAAGTCAACTGAAGGCAGAGTAACAATAAAAACAGCGTCAAAGCTGTATTTTGCACATGGTACAAATACACAGAGAAAAAAAATGAAATAAATTACAATTAAAATAAATTCCACAATTAATTTATCTAATTACTTACACATTTTTCACACCAATTAAATTGTCCAGGATTGGCATTGCCCACTCAAAGAATTTAGTACAGAAAAAGAGAGAGAGAGAGAAATTTGGAAGAAAAAGAGACGCATTGCATGTCCCGGTTTTGTGGATGGAATGCGTCAAAATTCTTTTATTTACAAAATGCCCTACATTCAACCCAAATGCCCCCCAATTTCCTCTACGTCATTGCAGTCACTCTACCTTGTTAATGTGACATGCAAAAATTATTATGCAAACGAAGCACTGCCCTTTTTTTGCCATTCTTCTCATTTTGTGTCACGAAACTCTTTTCTTTGCACGGGCTCCTTTTGCAAAACATTTTATTTATTGATTGCCAATTTAACTAAAAAATTAATTTGTCCACCTGACAAGTACACAATATCCCACTCAATCTTCTTTCCATTTAATCAGTCACGTGTCCTTTATTTGATCACGTGATATTGAGCGGCAAGAATTTTGTCATTTTTTTGTATAGAATTTATTTCTTTTATAATCAATAAAATTGACTAAATACTGCCCCTCTCATTAATTACTATTAATAAAATTAATTAACTTTATTCCTTTTTTACGAGAATAAGCGGCAAGTTTAAGTTTTATTCAAAAAAATAACAAAACTTAATAAAAAATAAAAATACAAATTAATTTAAATTAAATTTATTCATCTTCCTCATCCTCCTCCTCCTCCGTGTCATCCGCGTCCTCCTCCTGTGGTTTGGCCGTTGTCGTCGTTGTTGTGGTTGGTGGAGGAGGGGGAGGTGGTGAAGGTGGTGGGGGTTGAAATGGGTCACACTGACAACAAGCTGGGGGTTGTTCGTACCCACAAACATGCCCGGGATAGGCATAAGAGTGGGCGGGACATATGAAAGTTTCTTTTGGATAATTTTGGCAACAAGCATGAAATTCCGATTTTGTCGTTGACGTGTGATCCAATAAATGGTCGCAGCGACGTAAATTGACTTGTTCTTTAAATGGCCGTAGGGTTGGTGGTAGTTCTTCTATTTCTACTGGTACAATTTTTTTCTTACCACCCACAACAAATGTCACTAGGGTCAAGCACGTGATGAGAAGGAGCTAAAAAAATAGAGAGTTAATTTTAATTAAATGAGTTAGTTTAAATATTTCTTACAATCTTCATTTTAACTGAAGCTCTCAAGAGACTGTCACAGGAAGAAACCTTTGGGGCGACTGTGAAGGGACAGAGAGCAAGTTGACAAAATGAGAGACAAGCTTTTCAATTTTTTTCTAGGTCAAAAAAAACATGAATAAAACTTGTTTTCTTGAGATGAAAGTTTAATTTACAATTTAGTTGACAATATTTTTTGTGAAAATTATTTTCTAAATTGTCATTCTTGTTTAATATTTACCAAAAAAATGTTGTTCATTTTAATTAATTTTTTTTGTCAAAGGCCTTCAATAGAAGACCAATTAAAATTTTCTCAAAAGTTTTTTTACAAAATTTTCTTGATCAAAAGGCCTGCATAATTTTTGATGTCACATGACCTTGTAGCTTTTCATTGGCCAATTTAAACAATTTGACTATAAAAAATATTTTTGATGACAATAAAATATAGTAGTAAAATGAATTTGGATAATTACTAGGTAAAAATTGCATTTACAAGCTCATTTTTTTGTGGGTAAAATGATTTCTCGTTGAATTTACTGGGTTCCGGGTTCAATAGTCCGGGTTAAATTTTTATTGGTGGAATCATCCAAGAAATCCATCGGGATTTTAATACACTCCAAGTTGAAGAGGAGGATGCACCTAAACTGATGATAATGAAACATTTCGTCAAACAATGTCACCACCATTGAAAACACTCCAACTCCAAGAGAAGTTGATGGGCAAATGAGTCAAGCAATAAATGTCAATTATACTTGAAAACAGGAAATGGAAATTAAGGACTGGGTAGTTAAAATAAGTGTATGGATTTGTGGGTAAAAAATGCATTCTCTTGGCCCAGTTAGCGTCTCTATTACTCAACCGTTTTTCATGTATGAGGGCTCAAATCAAACCTTGGAATGTCCTCTAGTCAACCATGACGCCATTTCCACCATAAGTGTCCCTTTAAGGGTCCAAAAGATCAAACGCGTGACCCTCTTCATTGTCACTTTTTTGTCTCGTATCCACGACACTTTTTGTATCAAATTGTGAGCAATTTTTTTCTTCACTGTTTTTTTGAAATTAAAAATTTGTTGACACGGAAATGTTGCCAAGCAATATCCGGTCATTTTGGTGGACCTTTGTTTGAATTAGCTTTTGGACCCTTAAAGGGACAATTGTGGTGGAAATGGCGTCATGGTTGACTAGAGGACATTCTAAGGTTTGATTTGAGCCCTCATACGTGAAAATAGGTTGAGTAATAAAGACGCTAACTGGGCCAAGAGAATGCATTTTTTACCCACAAATCCATTCACTTATTTTAACTACCCAGTCCTTAAAGATATGATTTATTATTTATTATACAAAAATTATCCCTCCATGAGTCTTCCTGTGCACAATGTGTAGAGTTAAGTTAAATGATAAATAAAACTGATAATAAACTTCCCTTGATGAAATCATTTGAGTGATTCATTTACAGCAATCTCAAAATTTGTCATCGCTTTGCTGTTTGCAGGTACTTTACTTTGATGTTCATCAAATAATGAAATAAAATTCCCTGCACCTGCCCTCGACAAATCCATATAAATGTGAATTCTTCATTAAACAGAACATTCATCAAATTAACTGTAAAGCTGCCAATATTTAACATGTCTGTTCCCATCAAAATGAAGTATTTACTAGTGGCCTCCATATTTGTCTTACTCTTCAACCTTACACCCACCCATGCTGAGAGCGCTATTGGCCACGCTTGCGACTCGACCAATGCCGCTACAAATTGTAGAAGCGGTGAAACGTTCCTCATTTGTGAAAAAAACCAGTGTCAATGCGCCCCCAATTCATATTGGCACCCAAAAAAATTGGTGTGTGTGATCAAAGCAAATGAACTATGCGGCGCTGATGCAGAACATCCATATCAATCCTGCGGTAAATTTTCTACTTGTAAAGAGCTGGCTCCGGGTACTGGCAGTCTTTGTTACTGTACATACGGGAGGACATCAGTGGCCGGAACATGTAAAGCAAATTACGGTACTTCGTGTAGCAAAGAGGAAACAACAGAACCCGATTGTGACCCCCTCACCTTTTCCGAGTGCAATATGGGTGTTTGTAAATGCATCAACTCCATGTGGGACGAAAAGGACACAAAATGTCGGCTGTATGCTAATGCCACCTGTACTCTAAATGCGCAAGACAAGCCTTGCGCAGAATATTCCAAATGCAAGCCCGCAAATCTAGCTGCACCCACAGTTGACCTTACATGCCAATGTCAAAAGGACTACACTTACTACAATGGTGCTTGCGAGATTGCGTGGAAGGAAGGACAGGTTTTATCGATATTTATTGGAATATTTATTGCGCTCTTAATTTCGTGTTGCTGTTGTTGCTGTGCATAACAAAGGTCAAGTACCACAAAGAGCGAAGCGCTGACAAATGGAGATTGCAGTAAATGAATCACTCAAATGATCCCATCAACCGAAGTTTAATATCAGTTTTATTCATTTAAGTTAACTTTATAATTGTTTACAGAGAGACACATCAAGGGATAATTTGGCAAATATTAATCATATATTTTATGGCTGTATTTTTTTTACCCATAGTTTTGGGAAAAAATAAAAATTTGGATTTACTCATAGAAAGTTGTATTTTACCCATAGCCTATCTTATTTTACCCATAAACCATTTTATTTTAACCATAGAAAATATATTTTCCCCTAATTGCAATTCTGACATTCTTGAGACAACACGCCTTCAGGGGAACTACAAACACCCGATCCCTTTGAAACTTAAACCGTCCGAGTTCAGTCCTTAATTAGGGGTTGGAAACCGGGATCCCGGTATCTCGAAAAACCGGTTTTTTTGTTATTTTGTCAATCCCGGGATTTTCGGTATTTTTAATTGTGGTATTTTCTGAATTAGGACATTATTTTCACCAAATCATGTGACTTTATTGCGGCTTGCTTTGTTCGTTGTGACTTTTATGACTTCTGAGATATATTTAGAACTCTATGTTGAGCTAGAACAGGCAAGGAATGAAAGGAGACCTTGAGTCAAGGTCCTTGACTCACGAGATTTCTTAGAACAGAAGCAATTTTTTGAAAAGCTCTACCATAGTATTTCAAGGGAGATACCCTTGAAGTACTATGGGCCATAGTCTATGGCTCTACCCATCGTCTGCATGAAAGACACTTACACAATGGCCTGCTTTGAAAGACCCAAAGCACTTTGCAGGTTGATCATAGTATTTTGATATTTTTAGCCTTTCTATAAAAAGTCCTTCAGTTGCCTTTTGTAGTCTACAGTACTCAAAAGTCTATTCTTGGTCATTTGTTGTTCCATATATTTTTCATGATCATGGCTGGCAACGACAAAGCAAAGTTTTGCACTATGGTGATTTACAAAACCCACAGAGCATTACAAAAGCACGAAGATGGCCAAAGCGGACTTTGTAATATTTGCAAACCAGTCCTAACATGTAAAGAGTGCTCTACCAGTGAGCTAAGGACCCATCTTGAAACTGCTTTTTGAAATTTTATTTTCAGCACAAAGAAAACCAATTTAAATAAGTTGCACATTGCTTTATGTACATGTATTACAAATTTTTATTTTATGTAAACAAATTTCGACTTTGATATATGTACTCCAATTAATATAATCACGATTAAACTCTTATTTTGAAATATTAGCAATAATAGCAAAGCATTTTCTGTACCATTTTCACATTATTCTAGTCATAGAATCAAACTTTCAAAAATCCCGGTTTTGAAAAAAATGCCGTCCCGAAAACCGGCGTTCTCAAAATCCCGGTTTTTCCCCAACCCCTATCCTTAATTTTTTCTATTGTTGAAGGTTAAGGTCTGAGCTGAATGAAACTACTCGTTATGACTCATTTGTAATGAGTCATTACTAAATGAGTCATTTCTTGAAGATACTTGTAGTTTTGACTGTGCCAGAACATTTGAAATTTATTGTTGAAAGAGAATCGAAGCCATAAGGTTTGGTAAGTATGAATTGCACAACTTGACGTTTTTGCAATTTAACAATGTCTGACGCAGACGCCTCTGCCAATGAATTGTACTCATTGGAAAGTTGGGAAAGTGACTCCGACAGTGAGAGTGAAGGAAGTGAACTCAGCGAGTCAGAAAAATAAGAATATCCATCCGCTTAAGATAAAGGGCAAAGATTGTCTTGGAATTCTTTAGAAAAGAAAAATTTTCAACCAAATCTGAGGCTCTGGAATTTATCAAATCTCAAACAACCTGGACCCTGAAGCAGACCAATGACCAGTCTTATGGAATCAACTCCTATTATTACTGTAACAATAAAAAAAACTCGTGAACCGTCTCAGAAGTTTATCTAAAAGTAACTTGGCCATAAAATTTTGAGTTTTTTATTGTGACAGTAATAATAGGAGTTGATTCCATAAAATGATTCCATAAAGACTGGTCAAAGACCTTCACAATGAGTGGAAAGGACAGCTGATAAGCTATATAGAATGTACATGCTGTGTCAAAAGTTTCTCCCGATTTGACCGCGAGGGAAAAAAGGGTTATTGTTTACATTAGCCCTTTTTAAAGGACCATTGACGCTGTGTAGGTCTCAGAAGAGTTTGATAGTGGGACAATGGCCAAAATAAAAAATT
>JAQIVZ010001592.1:0-30245 GCA_034700945.1 Arrhopalites spinosus
CGAACTGAGTTTTCAGCTATTTAGCTATTTACTTGTTACAAATTATAAACTAATTATTTTGGGGTATGTGGGGTATGTGGGGTATGCGGGGTATGTGGAGTATGTGGGTATGTACTTTATCACGACCCGAAGTCTAAAAACTAAATTATTCAATTGAAGACATTTTGCCACTTGTTCACCTTCCCTGTTAAATTTTAATTATAATTAAAATAAACTGGCAAACTTTTTTTTTGCAAAATAAATAAATAATTTAGATAATAAGACAGGCATTTAATTATTCACCATAATTTAAGAATAGCTCGACCTTGGTCAGCAAAAATGAAGTTGGTGGCGGTTCGCAGGATTTTGGCACCATCTGGTATGTTTATGGAAACTAATATGTGACCTTTAGCCTCCAAGGCGCGGGCAGCCCGCTCAATGGTTTCTTCTGTGTCACCAAGTGAAGGGAAAAATTTCATGGAAGTGTAGTAGCCGATTCGAAGTTTTCTTTTTGAATTAAATACCTAATTTTAATTTCAATTAATCTTAAATTAAGATTCTTAATTGACAATTAAAAATTATTTTGTATCTACCTCGTCGTTCCAACGTAAAGGAATTACTACGGGGTCAAGTTTGGATTGAAGGTCAGTCTCTAAAATTGATTTTAAAATGGCTGACACCACCAAAGGGTTCCGGCCATGAAGCCAGTGAGAACGTCCACTAATTAAAGTTTAAAATTCAAATCATGTGAAATAATAATAATTATTGTTAATTATTAACTTTAACTATTGTCAACTTAATTGTTTACTTACATCCAACAAAATTATCAATAACAGACATAATCTCACGCTGCCTATAAAATTGAAACGGCCAAAAAAGGAAAGTAATTTTAATTATTTAACTTGAGAAATTGACATTTTAATTTTAAATTACGTGAGACGACCAAAAGTGGGTGTGATGGCGGCAACGCCATTAAAATGAGCGGGAATTCGAACTGACCCACCCAGGTCAGTTCCAGTACCAAAAAAAGAAGCGTGGCAACCCACCAAAGCTCCAGCCCCACTGCTGAAGCCACCTGGAGATAATTCGTGATTGTGAGCGGAAGTGGTTTCACCATAAACTGGGTTGTCGCTACCAATTCTAGTTAATTACAATTAAAATTGTTTTAATAATTACATGAAGACTTTCTTGATATGCAAATCTTGCAGTTTCTTTAATTTGGCATGTGCAAAAATTTACATCAAAAGTGACTGAGGGACGTTGGTCTTGCAAAAAGGAACGGCGCCCAATTCTTCCAGAACGAGCACGAGAGCTGCTGTGGTTTGTGCGGGTTTTAAACAATTTTTTGCAAAGCCAAGGGTTGTGTCCATTCCTTCCATATTGTAGTCATCCTTGACTGTTTTTTGCAAAAATTAATTGTGAAATAATTCCAGTTGTAACTAATTAATTTAATTTTGGTTCAACTCACCCACAAATGGAATTCCATGAAGTGATCCCTTGGGTTTTGGCAATTCGTCCAATTTTTTTGCCATATTCTTTGCAAAAAATAAAAAATATTTTAACATTAGCAAAATTATTGCAAAAAAATTAAATAATTTACCATGGCTTTTTCATTGTAGTCCGTAACGGCATTGCAACCTTGTCCAGCCTCATTCAAAGACTGCAAATTAAATTTTTGCAAAAAAAAGGTTTTAATTTAAATTGTGCAAAATAAAATTGGTAAAAAATTCATACTTTTGCAATAAATGAATGTAAAACAGCAACAGCAGTCAATTCTCTATTTTGTAATTTTTCAACAAGTTGATTCCAATTTAAATTTAAAATTTGTAAATCATCTTCCTTTAATTCATAATTCAATCGAAATCTTGTAAATTGAACGAGTCTTTCTTGTTGTTTCTTTTTTAATAATTTGTTTAGTTTACGATGCAACTTTAAAGACAAATTAAATTAACATAATTAAATACACTCATTGTATTTGCAAAATTTTTAAAATGACCTACCAATCTGCTTTTAATGAACGACCGACCAAAAATGGCCACCCCAATTATGACCCCAGTGGAAACAGTTAAAGTCAAAACTGATGGAGGTTGCAAATTGGGAAAATATTGAGCCCATAATTGACTTGGAGTGTTCATTTTTAATTATTTTGCAAATTCTTTTGCGCACACAGTGGCATAGCTAATTTGCTACATAAATTGGCATTAATTTTAAACAGAGAAAACGTGTCAAATACAGTTGTTTACTATGGTGACAATACAAAACTTTAATTTTATCATTGAAAATCCCCTCTAAGTTCCGAGTCCATTATCATTTCTAAAAAGTTAATTGCGAAAATTAAACCTTATGTGATCAAGATAAATTGAATTACAATTAATTACATAAATAAAATACAATTTAAATAATTGCAAGATGAATAAAATTATTGCAAAAAGTTAAATGTACATGGGTGTACATTGAATACACTATAAATAGCATATTTTTGTGTTGGCCTGTGTGGGATTTGAAGCCGAGACTTCAAACCCCGTTATAAGGTCCCGAAAGACTCTTTATGATTTGCGCTAACAGGCCACTGGCCAGAGTGAGAAAGCCCCGAGAAAATTCTCCTTTTCAACATTCTACACAATTTATTATTTTAGTTTTTTACAATATTAATTTACAGAGACTAAACTTAATTTAGAGAAACAATTTTAAATTGACATTAAATTAAATATGTTTAAATCTAGGTTTACTGTGTGCCTCTATGAGGAAGAAAATTTAGCGAATGAGGAGTGTATTGACAGTGAGATTAGAAATGATGAGAAAAAGGGTCAACACAGTGGCCCGTTGAATAATATAATAACCCCCAATCCGAATTGCCAATGGGGGCAATGACCTCATTGTCATTCGTCCTTTCCGCCCCACCACCCCCGTCCATGACCTCACAAAAGTGATTGAGAGGTGATTCACTGCCCCCAACATTTTGTACAGTCCCAACTCCAACAGAAAGTTTATGACCACCCACTGAAACAATGAAGGTCAATTTCAAACAGGTCAAAAGGTAATTATTATATAATATTTTACTAATTATATAATTATTTTAAATTATATAATTAAAAATAATTACCAGAGGATAAATAGGATATATGAAAATAGGAAGCCGTCCATACATTCTAAGGGCAGTGTAAATGCACATGACATGACCCGTCACATTAGTGCAAATGAATACAGGCCAGACTAATGGCGCGAAACAATTATTAAATTGTTTATTTATTATTTGCATCTGCCTATAAATCAACACAATACCCTTGGGATTCTCCTTGAAGTGGTCATTGACCCCAAATCTATCTAAATTATTCAATCAATTAAATGAACCACCAAATATTTACGCTTGATCTTACCTGACCTGACCCAACCAGTAAGTGGTGCTTTTTGTGTAGGTCCAGGTGACAAAAATAACGAAAAGCCATGAGTACCATCCATTGATCATCGTGTAGTACTCAACCAACAACCAGGGGGCGTACAGGTAAGAAATGTATTGGTTGACATTCAATTTCTCTGTTTGACCCAGGAGATTGAGTAGGTACCGTGGATTTTTAGGGTCAATAATGTAAATTGACATGAAAAGAAGCGAGTTTGAAAATGAGAGAAAAATCATGATTCGAATTATCAACTCACAACCATCCCGCTTCAATTTATCTGATGCTTTCGTCCATTTTTCTGTTTTTTAAAAATTGTGATTTTAATTAAAAGTCGCCATCATTTAATTATTTATTTTTGTGCGCGACGTCGAGGGGCCTGGGACAAAACACCAAAGGTCGGGTCTTTTTGCATGGAAAAACGAGCCTTTTTTGTCCCTGATCAATTCATTCGATCCAGGCACGCCCTCTGGCTTTAGCGCCCTCGTCGTCGCGCACAAATCGGTGGCGTTGACCTTACTTGAAGCTTGAAGAGTAAATTTGATGTAATTGTTGAAACATTGTTGAACTTGCCGTTGTTTTGAATACAAATTGTACTGCAAAATGGCAACAATGAGCCACCATTGAGTCAAATTGAGATCCATAATTCTTTTGAAAAGTGGGCGGCTTTTTCTCATTAGACCCATCGTCACATTTATTACAGAATAAAGAGCCATAATAATCGAGAAGAGAACATTAGCAAAAAATAATTTATGATGAGTTCTCGATTTTGAAATGGCAAGTCCTGGACAGTCCCCAAAGTCTTCGGAAGTCCAAACATAGGGGGCGGCACGGATGTAGTACTCGATTGTAAAAAATGTTTTTAACCATTGAAGCGTCTCTTGTGTGAACATTTTGGAAAAAAGGGAGACAAGCAATTGGAGTCAAAGTTTACCAAAACTGAAAGAGCCATGATTCAAAAACATGTCTGGAAAAATATTTATTATATTTCTAAAATTATGAAATTTTCATAATTTTTGATCAATTAATTTTGCAAAACTTTTATTTGTGTTGAAACATGTTGCAAAAATATTGCCACACTGTTAATTAGAAAGTTTAATGGTAAAATTGGAAGCAATTATTTAAAAATTAACTAAAATGAGAATTGATTAATTTCTTTTCTAACTTTATCAAAAAATATTGCAAAATAATATTTTGCAATATTATTATTTTGCGAAATATTTATTCAGTTTGAGAAACAATGGATGGTCACGGGATGAGTATTTTTGGAAATATTTCTCAATTAATTTTCATTTTTTATTGAGAAATTTTTAACTTGCAACATTAGTGTTGAAGACAAGTATTATTAAAATGGATTTAACTAAAGGCACTTGTTTGGGGTCATTGGGTAAAGTCAAAATTAATTTAATTTAAATTTAAACAGATCTATCAGGTAGTCCATTCCTGTTAAAGATTAGATTAGTTAGAAAAATTAGATTTCAATTAATTTTAATTGTGTATGAAGGTGGACTTGTTATAATTCCGTATTCTACAATTAATGTCCATTGTTGAATTAAAATAAGCTCAAAATATTTTTAACAATTTAATTTCATGTTAAAAATTAATTTTTTGCTACACAATTTTATTTTTCTCGTTTTTATTTTTAATAAGAAGCTTTTTGCCTGCAAATAAGCAAGGCCAAAAAGAAGCAGGATAACGGCTGCGGGCAAAAATGGCAGAAATAGTTTCTCCCGTCAAAAATGACCGTCAATAATTAAAAGTGGCAAAAATAAAAATGTAAACTTGTTGACTGTTGTTGTCACTTTGAAAATTATTTCTGTCAATTTGTCATTCTATTTTCTATTAAATTATTCCCACTTAACTAAAAATGAGACATTAGTGTGATTTTTATCATTTGATCTTATTTTTGATGATTTCTTCGCATGTAATTGGACCTTCAAATTATTTTCATGTATTTTTGCCATTTCTGCTGGCCATGCAGCAGATTTATATTTATGCTGGCAGAAATTGAGTTCTGAAAAAAACTATGAATTTTAAGCCAAAAAGCCCCACAAAGGGGAGAGGGGAAAATTATTTGGAAAGTCCAAAAAGGAGCCTAAAATGGAATTGATGGGAGATTAAGAAAGTTAATTTGAAATAGAAAATGTCATTAATAATTTTCCCATGATTCATCCAGCAAAAGATTCTCCATATCCCATATCCAGATGAAACTGGAATAAGGTAAAATTTTGATTTTGAATTTTATAGTAAAGTGACTTCACTACCCTTTTCCTTTTGTCCCTTTGATTTCCATTTTCAAAGACAATCTTCAAACAAACAAACCTAATTAAATTTTAATTACTATCACGCCTTCACCTCCATTCCCACTCCCGGCAGAAATTGTCCAAAATAATTTAAAAAACCCAAAATTTCCACAATAAAATTTCCATATTTAACCTAAAAGTGGTTAAAATACCACACAAAGACATTTACGACATTTCCTTAAATACAGAAATAAATAGAGTTAATTAAACTAATTGAAATTAATTTGTAAAATATTCCGTACAATAATTTTTGGACCATAAATTGAATTTTGGACAATTAAATTTCTCCCAGTTTGATTCAAGTGCCCAGTGGCAATTAAATAGTAATTTGTAGAAGAATTTGGCTAACTAAAAGTTAACTAATCATAGTTAACTCTGTTTACTTTTCCAAGGATAACAAATTATCCTTTTTTTTGAAACGGGATAAGACATAACAGATATTAAATCTTTCCAAATGATTTTTTAATTACTTAAAACTAAATGACCTTTCCCTTTTTCATTCTTAATCTCCTTCCCAATGACGTTCTAGTACAGTCAATTTATTGTCTCTCATTCAAACATTTCAAATCTTGCCTCCATTTTTAAATTATTTTAATTCTCCACAAATCAAAATTCCAACCTTCTTTTTTTAAAATATTGTGATTTTATAAAAACTATAATTATGTACCATCAACCGTGATCAGCGTCAAGTTTATTAATTTGTGATTTTCAAAATTTCCCGCCATCCCCATGAATTCCTCAAACTTTACAGTATTGCCAACAATGGCAGGGGCCCTAGTAAACACAACAGTGACCCAAACACTCGAGGGCGGATTCCTCTCCGGGCGAAACCCGCTAACTTTTAACCCAACAGCACCCCTCACCACTTTCATCGTTCAACTGGTTCTCATCGTGTCCATGTCCCGGCTAGTAAAATTTGTTTTCTCGCCCATCCGCCAACCAAGTGTTATAGCCGAAATTGTCTCTGGAATAATTTTAGGCCCTACAGCATTTGGGCATATTCCCAGATACACTGAACTGATATTCCCGAAACCATCTTTACCATTTTTGAATTTAATGTCCAATTTTGGCCTGGTAATTTTCCTGTTTCTTGTGGGACTCGAACTGGATCCGAAAATGTTGAAGCGGAGTATGAAGCAAAGTTTGTTTATTTCTTTGGCGGGAATGATTTTGCCATTTGGATGTGGCGCCTCGGCGTCTTATGCTTTGTACACTTACTTGGAACCTCCGGAGAAAGTTACTTTCATCAAATATTTTTTGTTCTTGGGAGTCGCCATGTCCATTACGGCTTTCCCTGTTTTGGCGCGTATTTTAACTGAACTCAATTTACTCAAGACTAAAGTGGGGAGTATTACTATTGCTGCTGCTGTAAGTTATTTAAAATTTAAGCGCCAAACATTTTTTTCATAACGTGACTATTTTAAAAATAGTATTTTTGAATGTTGTTTTTTAATTTTTATGTGTTTTAGGCTGCCGACGACGCAACGTCTTGGTGTCTATTGGCTTTGGTAATTTCCCTAATAAACGCCGGATCCGCCTTGGTGGCGCTGTACGTCTTCTTGATTGGCCTGGGCTACACCCTTTTCATCCTTTTCGCCGTGCGCCCCGTCTACATTTGGATTTTGAGACGCCACGGCGCATTTCGGAACGAACCAAGTCAATGTGTGATGTGCTTGACTTTAATGATGGTCTTCATCAGCGCTTTCATCACAGATGCGCTTGGTATTCACGCCATCTTTGGGGGTTTCCTAGTGGGAATTATGGTCCCACATGATCGTGGATTGGCCTACAAAATAACAAAAAAATTGGAGGACATTGTCGCAGTCGTTTTTCTGCCCCTTTATTTTGCCTTGTCTGGCCTAAAAACTCACATTGGTTCCCTAGATGACGCCATCAGTTGGGCTTTAGTTTGTCTCGTCATTTTCGTCGCTTGTGCTGGCAAAATCATTGGGTGCGCAGCAGCTGCTCGGATTTCGCGATTGAGTTGGCGAGAATCAGTGACCATAGGAGTGCTCATGAATTGCAAGGGGTTGGTCGAGTTGATTGTCCTCAATTTGGGCTATGACGTCGGTCTCATTTCCCAAAGGACTTTTGCCATTATGGTCATCATGGCGCTCTTCACCACATTCCTAACCGTCCCCATCGTCTCTGTCATTTACCCACAGCAATATCAAGTAGCTGGCGACACAAGCGAAGACAACGGCGAACCTGAAAAGTCCAAGGCGCTTTACCAGCAATCCAGTTTACTCGTCTGTGTAGACGATGCCGAACATGTCCCGGCCATTTTGAAAGTAATTGGCCTCTTTGAATCAGTCTCCGCGGGAACTTTGGAAGTCGAAACAGTCGGGAAAAGTAAGGGCACGTCACTGTTGTGTGTTCCCAAAAGCGCCAAAGCACAACCAGAGAAGCGCGTCATAGTAAGTGCTCTTCGTCTAATTGAAATTACAGAGCGCAATTCTTCTGTTATGATCCAAACGTCCCCAGATTCCCTCAGGGAGGACACGGTCATGAAAATGATGGAGGCATTCGGAAAGGTCACGTGTCTTGATATTCAAGGATTGGTCTGTGTCGTCACTGCCAATAATTTTGTCCATTCGATAGTCGACACTGCTAACACCGTCGGCGCAGCTTTTATCCTGATACCATGGGCGGGGAATGCGTCTATTCAAAATGACGATAGCGCTTCTGGTCTATCTTCGCGGGATTCTCGCACTAGCCGTGTGACAACAACGCAGCATGTTGATTTTATTCATGGGGTCCTCACTTCAAGAAATCCCGCCAGTATCCTCATTCTTGTCGATAGGGGCGATCAATTTACCAAGGAGGGTGCTGTTGCCCCGCCTTGTCCGCCTCTAGGAATTGTCACAACTTATCAACAAATATTTTTCATGTATTTTGGCGGGACGGATGACCGCCATGCTCTTCAAATTGTTTTGGCATCGGCGGAGGGTCAACAGGAGAGAGTGACAAATATCATTCGATTTAAGCGCCCTCACAATACAAATTTACCCAATGAGGGTTACAGTAATCCCGACGTGGACAATTATTCTGCTACTTCCGGTCCACAGGACCACGTTCAAAAATTCCCGGAAGCAATTATAGAGGGGGAGGGGGGTAAGACGGATATTGCGGATCAGTTTTTTGAACGTGGGCCAGAATCTTGGCAAAATGTGACCTACCTGGAGATTGAAACGACCGCTCCGATTCCCACTCTTATTAGTTGTGTCAAGGGGCTGGATGGACTTTGTTTAGTGGTTGTGGGAAGGTCTCATGATTTTGATGGGAAAAATTATACACAAATGAAGAATGCGGATCCGGAAAGAAGGAAAACGTTGGGAGATGTCGCTGAGGCGATTCTTCTGTCACATTCAACTGCAGGTGTCTTGGTCATGCAGGGACCTGGTGTGCAGGAAAATGGCCGGGAGTAGTGGCAGCGCGAAGATGCCCATTCTCAAATTATTTTAAACATTTTCATTTCAATTAATATTTTACTTTATATATTTTACTTCAATTAGAAAAACTATAATAAAAAATGTTATGTAATTCTGTACTACAGAATCTGTAGATATTTTAATTAAAATAAAAACTGTACATTTTAATTTACAATTAAATCAATATTTAATAAAATTGTCATTCAATTTTGTAATGTAAAGGCGCCAAAGAGGATTTGAATTTGCATATACATGTAGTTGGATGAGAAATTAAAAGATAACTACGATTTACGGATTAATTTTTGTTTTGTCCCTTTGAAAATATTTTTATCAGCCGCTGTTTGATTCTGAAACTAGACACTTATCCTTAACATTTAAAAATACAAAAGTTATTAAAATTTAAATGTGCTTGACACACCTGAGATTAATTTTGTTTTTAAGGCTATTAAATTTTACCGGGATTTACTTTTAATCCCAATTACGTCACTGCATGGATTTTTTGACATGTTTTGGCAATTGGCATCCTGCAAGATTATTTTGAGCTCAAAATCCTTTTTACAATCTGTCTCCTATTAATTTTTCCTGAAAATGGGCGACGTCATCAAAAATTATTTTTTAATGAGAAATTTGAAGCGTCATTTTTTTGTATAAATTCATCAGTTTCCGCCATAATTAATTTACTTGCAATTTTATTATTTTGCATTATTTACATTTTAATTTTAAAGTAAAATGAAGGCTTTTGCCAGTATTCTCGTTTTTGTGGTCATTTTGGTTGGTTCACTAGCCAAAGGTAATTTAAATTGTAGATATTGTTAAAATTAATTTAAATTAAAATTTTGATCATAACAATTTAGACATTCCCTCTTCATTCACGTTCAACTGCACAAACAAAAAAGATGGCAACTACCCCCACCCTTCAAAATGCACGCACTACATTGCCTGCGTTGCTGGTACTCACGCCTATGAAATGTCTTGTGCTATGGGTCCTGATGGTAAACTTTTGCACTATGTCCAAAATTCTGGACCTGACCCTTCAAAATCTCACTGCGACCATCCCAAAGTGGCTGGATGTGAATTGGACTGTGGTTGCTCTAATGAAAATATTTTTGAAACGCCCAGGTTCACTTATGACTGCTCAGATAAAAAAGACGGCAACTACCCACACCCGACGAAATGTACCCATTTTGTAGCCTGTGTTGCTGGTGATCTTGCTTATGAAATGTCTTGCGCCATGGGTCCTGGTGGTAAACTTTTGCACTATGTTCAAGATTCGGGGCCCAATCCAGACAAATCTTATTGTGATTACCCGGATGTGGTTGGGTGTAAGTGTGGGTGTGCTTAAAAATTAGTTAATTTAATTTATGAATATTAACTATTTAAAGTTTTGTTCACGAAGTAAATCGTATGTTAAATACATTGTATAAATTAGTTAATTAGCTTGATCATCAGCAATAAACATTCTAATTTCTAAAAACCATCAATAAAAATCAACAATATCAATTCATTAAGACAGTAAAGGATTAATTTACCAATTTTATGAAATAATTAGATTATGCATTTTTTGAAACAAAATTTTTTCGTCTGCCTCAAAAATATTTTGGTTAAAAGCCAGATAAAATTGATTCTATACATTAAAGCCTTTTCCTTATACTTTGAATTGAATGAATGGACCAAGTTGGATTCATCGGAATGTGATGAGAAGATTGACGACTTGAACAATCACAAAATGAATAAAAATGGGGGTTGAGATTCTCTCCAGCGTGTGATACGACCCGACTTTGATTCCCAACGCCGGAAATGACTTGACCCTCATGTTGACCTCCCTCCTCACCAAATCCTGAGCTAACCTTTGCCCCTGCACCAACAACTCTGCTTTCAAATCCCTCAGCTTATTGGGAATCGCAAAGGCCCTGTCGTAGATGACAGTGTACATGATAATAACTGCAAATGTAATGGCAGAGTTCATAATAAGGACGAGTTTGTTAGCATGTGAGTTGTGGATGATGCTGAAACCCACGATTGAGCCGACACTCATGCATACGAGCTTGAAGCTAAATATAATGTTGGCGTGGCAATGGTTAAAGAGCCTCATCAAGAGGATCATCTCTTCCACTCTCTTCAACTTGGCCCACATGACCGGGGTGGACCATTTGCCGCTAATAAATTCAAAAATATATCATTAAAAAATCCCAATGTTACGCTGTGCAAACTGACCTCAAACTGTTGACAATGTTAGCACAGTCAGCCTCAATTTTGAGAAAAAAACTGAGTTGGCTGTGTAAAGCCAATGAGCCGGTCATGGCTGCAAAAGAAATACCAAAATAGTCCAGTGGAAGAAGGACAAGGAATGTGAATTTATTTTGCCATTTAGAGGGGAGGGCAGTGTACAAAAGTTGAATTGTCGTCCCATCAAATGCCAAGAGAATTGAAGCTCCCGCCAGCATACTCCATATCAAGGGGTAATAAGCTATGGCCAATATTTCTTGGAGACCATAGTCTGTCCAATGTCCCCTCCATTTTAGCTTTTTGTACCCACCTTTTCCATTTTTCAATCAAATTAAATATCAAAATCAGTGAAGTGGACTAATCATTCAACGTGTAGTTGTGATTACCATCAGTCATGTAGATTTGATTACAAATGGCCACACTGAGGTCAACATTTCGGACACAGAGAATCCATGCGGAGAGGTGACCAATGGAAACTCCACACGTGGCAGTGAGATGGAGGATGAAGTGAAGTTGATTGAAATACACTTGCGGAACAACAATGGCCTGACCAAGTCTAGTGACCATGTAGCACCAGTGGGAGATTCCAAGGGCGTAGAAACATCGCCACATGAACATTCCCTTGCGAGAAGATTTCTTCCGAAACTTTCCTCTTTTGTCCATGTCCAGCGGGAGGATATTGTGGGTAGAGAGCCATCTGTAGGCCATGAGATTCAAGTGATTCTCTTTTGCGTTGAGCATTTTTCTTACACTTCACTTGGTTGTATCTTGGCGGTTTTCATTCAAAGAATTTATAAAACATGTTGGTTCTAAAACCGAAGCCGAAGGTCAATTGCGGGGCAAGGAGTAGCCCTCCCGGGTGTCCTTCGGTAGACTCGTTCCTTTGTGATTCTCCAGTTGCATGGGAAGCTATAGTGATGAGTATCAGCTCCCCTTGGTTTTGTAACACATAAAATAAGTGGGGGTAAACATTATAACAAGTCGTTAATTTTTGCAAGCAGAGTCGATGGAGCTCAATTATCTTGAAAATTATCCCAAACGATAAAGACAAGCAAAACTATGAGGAAGCCAAGATATGTGCAAATATTGTGGTGTGGTTGGCACAGGGAAAACTACGTCGGCCGTGACACATGTGATATCACAATTACTACGTAATTAAATTGTTGATTTCGAACCCAAAATGGACGTGCAATAAACGAGGCTTATCTCCTCGTCGGAGTACTCTTATTATTATTACCATTAACTAAAACGTTTCTCATTATTTTAATATGGTGTGTCCAATTACTAGCAATAAATTGGCAGAATTATTCTGCCAATAATTTTCTAATTGTTTTAGCAATTCCATCAATTAGTATTTTATATAATAAAATTGTAAGGAGTAGGAAGGACTTTCTCGTGGCCATAGATAAGCTCTGGCAGTAATCCGTGGAATAATAAGATTAGTATACCATTTGATGAGAAATTGTTTGAGCCGGTGCATGTGATTGTGCGAATTTAAAATTAATTGCGATTAACAAAGTAGTCAACATTTTAATGGGAGATTCCCCAGAAACTTTATTTTTCATAATAATTTCAGTAATTATTATTAAGCTCTTTATTTTTCAAAATTCATTTCATTTTGAAAAGTACTTGAACCATAACAATCTTGACGTGATAGTGTCAATGTCAATGGCATAAAATAATATCAAGTGTGGCACGAAATCAATTTTCACAAAAAAAATATACCTAAAATTAATTGACTCTTTTAAGTAAGGCAAGACTTAATTATTCCTTTTTGTCATTTTTTTCAATCTTGAGTCTTTTTCCCGCCAAATATTTCAAGTACAAAAGACTCCCCACCAAGGGCGCCAAATTGACACCCCAAAAAATTGGGTCATCACAAGAAACAGTACGGAGACCCTTAGGGACGTCCCAATGGAAAGCTCCCAGAATTGCATAGGACTGCGTCTATAAAATCCAAAAATTTAAAACTCCCGCCATAAATTAATTTTCTCTTCTTTTTTTACCATGACAATCAAGCCAACTTGAATGACAGCCAAATCCCACAAAAATCCCGGCCTTTGGCCACCCTTCAACATATACAAAATCCCAACGACCATCCCTGGAATGACCACCGCACAACACCCACCAACGTGAGCCAATCCTGGTGTCACGGCGTCTTTGATCTCTGCAAAATGGAGCATGGGGTCAGTGGCCTCAAAAAGTTTTAGGTCATTCCCACCCACACTCTTATAGCCAAGTCCAGCCTACACAGAACAAACATTATTAAATACAATTAATTAAATACAAATTAAATTATTTAAATTAAATCTCACCATAAATTTCCCCATAAAAACCAACACAGTCGCCACCATTCCAATTAATGTGAGCCATTCCATGGGACTTGTAAAGCGTCTCCAAAAACTGGTGTCATTTTTAAAAGTAAAATTTCGCGGGTGGGCTATCACACTATAAAATGAATTATTAGTTTCCCGCCAAAAATAAAATCACGGTAGAAATTACCCAATTAAAATGAGGATGATGTAGGGCACATAAGGATAAAATCCTTGGCTAATCAACGCAACAGGGCCGCTCATTGTTAACAAAATAACCAAAAATACGTGGGCCATCATGAAAATCACGGACACATTAAACAAGACTAAAGACCGCCATGATAATCTGAAATAATGGCGCCAATAATTAAATAAAAAAATTTCAATTAAAAATTGTCTAATTATTTTACCCCTTGTCAAACCGGTAAAGGACAACAAAATTCAAAATGAGGAGAATGGAGGCATCCACGTGGGCATCAACTTGCGCGAACACACTTTCAAATATTTCGTCATTTGTATGAATATAATTTGGAAATAACCAGTCGTATGGTTCAGTCAAAAATTCCATGGTGGCGTAAAAGTCGAGACAGGACAGGAGAAAATTGGGGAAAAATAAAACTATTTTTTAATTAATATTTTAATTGTCATTAAATTATTAATTTACCATAAAACTCCCATGATTGACTCCCACTCTTTTGCACAAGAACATAATAAAGAAATGCAATGCCCGCACATATCAATCCAATTGTCCCTCCAATGTGAATCTAGTTAAATTTTAATTAATTAATTTGAAATAATTTTAATTATAATTAAAATTACGTAAGGCGACAGGTGGACAGTGGCAGTGAAAAAACGGTCAATGAGGAAGGTGAGCAAGCCAAAAAAGACGTGGATGACAAGCCCAGTAAAAACGAGGGAAGATTTTTCTGATTTCATCTTCAGCTCTGGCTCTCGCGTCAACTGATTTGAATCTCTGAGAGCATGGCAAAAAATTTTAATGGGGGGAGGGGGGGGGGCTAGTTAACCTTGACAAATTGGGGATGTTAATGAGCTTCCACTTCATCTCCAGTCCAACTCGAGCACCAATGCTTGGATTGAATGCTTCATGGCCATTTTAAGTCTAAATGATTTAGAGCTAACAAGCTAATAAAATTATACAATTTTTTTACATAATCTTGATGATTTTTTTTTTGCAAATTTAAAACTTGTCTTTGTCTCCAGCGGAGACTCTCCGTCCTTGACAGTCCTTGATTTTATGAGTTTGATTGAGACTTTAAATGTTTAATTGAGAACTGAGTTTTTTTTAATTCTTTGTTTATTCCGTGGATATGAGAGTCTCGTGAGAAAGAAGACTCTTAAATATTTTTATTTTATTTAATTGTTATTCATATTATTTAATTAATTAACTTATTAAATTTATTATTTCGTGTCACTGCGTGTGGGTTGATAAAATTATTACAGTGTAAAAATGTGGATTGTAAGTACAATTTAGTTTAATTGTGGTGTCATTTTTAATTGTCAAAGTTGTACAATTTATTTATATCTATTCACACGTCAGAAGAAATGTTTGGGTGAACCAAACGTAGTCTAAGTAAAATGAGGTAAATAGACATCCTTGTTGTGGTACAAGACTAGTTTTGCAAAAATTATTTAAGTAGTTAATACACATTCAAAAAGGTTCATGGTGTGTGTACTGCTTGTCAATGATGACAAGAAACTGGCGCCAAAAAGTGCCTCAAAATGAATGTTTTTGTCATCAAATTCTACACTATAATTAATTATTATAATTGATTATAAGCATTATAACTAGGGTGGCCAGATGTGCGGAATTCTCCCACATTCTGCGGATTTGGAGGGTCGAATAGGAAATGCGGTGGAATTTTTTTCGGACACGATTTGTGCGAAAATTTTACCCTTTCATAAATTCCTATAGTTTATTTCCAAAAGCGGTTTTTCTGTTCACATATCGATCTCAAAATGTGACCTTGATTCTTTAAATTCACTTTTGAAGCATTGTTTACAGTTTCAAAGAAATACGTGGCAGGTATTACTTTCCACTCCCGACAGTCTCACTCATTTATTCAGGAGTTTCAAAATGTACCCCCAGCTTAGCCACAAAAAGACAAAAATTGAATGATGAAGTTAAATTGTCAACTTTTTTGTCTAGTTGAAAGTCGACACAAAGTCACTTCTTCATCCTTTGATCAACGTTTCCATTTTTCTGACCTTTGGAGGTCAAAATGATTTTGGGTCACCACTTGACCTGAAGTTTTTGTTAACGAAAATTCCGCAAAAATTCCTCCCATGCAAAATCATATGCTTCACAAAACTGCCTTTGCACTATTTTGAATTTTTGTGACCTCTGTCTTAGAAAAAAGTCAAGGTCAGAAACTCAGAATTTCAAAACAGTGCATAAGCATATGATTTTGCACGGGAGGAATTTTTTGCGGAATTTTCTTACTAATAAAAAGCCGTGACTGTGAATCTGCGGGGGGGGGGGGGGTAGGCAGAATGTGCGGATTTTTGGGTATGATTTTCCGCACAAAACTTGAAATATGCGGAATTTTTGGGTCCGACATCTGGTCACCCTAATTATAACACTACATGGTCATTTTTAGTCTACATGATTTATACTTAAATAGACAACTCAATAATTATGAAATTATACATAATTTTGATGATTTTTTTTCCAATTTATAACTTGTTTTCGTCTCCGACCTTTTTTCTGTTTTGGTTGAATCTTGACTCTTGACTATTCAAATTCCAAACTGAGTTTTGGTAAATTAATGAATTCATTTTGTGCATGAGAGTCTCGTGAGAAAGAAGAGTCTCTTTTTTTATTTCATTTAATTCTCTTAACATTGTCTCAAATTTAATTAACTAGGTATAGTTAATTAAATATATATAATAAAGTTTTTCTGGCTGTCGGTGGATAAAATTGTTAAACTATCAAAATGTCGGTTGTAACCACAATTAGTTTAATTGTGGTGTCTTTGTTAATTGTCAAAGTTGTGCAATTTATTTTATCTGTTGGCAAAGGCCACCATAATTTGAAGGGGGTTGCCGGTTCTCAATTTATTTAAATTAAAATTTTGAGATTTTGACCAAAGTTAATTTAGTTAAGAGTTAAACTGTGTTTTAAAATAATTTGACAAAATTAAAATATTTTATAGGACCCAATTGGCGGGATAAATTTTCAAAGTTTTGGGTTTTCCGAAATAAAATTCATTTGCTTTTTCATCATTGGGCTACAAATTATGGTCCTATTTTTCGTCTCAGTTTTTTTGGGACAGAGTAAGTCAATTTTCCAATTTACATGCAGTTTAATTTAATTTCAATTAAAATTCTTCATAGGTAATTAACAAATAATGATTATTTTGAAAAAAAGTATAGTTTTGAATTCCCCGGGACTTGTAAAGAAATCCCTTTTAAAAAATGAATTGTCAGCAGGCTATGATTATCTAGTGTTGCGGGAACTTTCTAAAGGAAAATATGGTTGGTGATCAAATTAATAATAAATTATTATTAACGAAATTTATTAATTTTTATATTGATGTCACTCAAAATGAATTTTAATTAAATTATTTAATTTCTTTCTAGGACTGATTGCTGCTGACTACAAAGAATATTCCGAGTTGAAAAAATTTATTCATCATTTCAAACATTCCCTCACTTTCCACAGTGAACTTTCCCAAAGAATTCTAATGGAAGAGTTGAGCCAATTAATTCAAAATTTGGCGGGTCAAGCTGGCAGGCCTATTGCCATAGAAAATTATTTACTAGCCCCCACAATAAATTCCATTTGGGTCCTCGTCTCCGGTCAAAAGTTTTCCATTGAAAAAGACGGCAATTGGGTGGTTGACTTTTTGCAGTAAATTATTTAAAATTTAGCGCCCAAAATTGCCAAATAAATGAATTTATTTTTTAAAATATTTCAGTTGCTACAATAGCGCTCTCTCGAATCCTGTGACAATGTTTTTTCCTCGCGTCACCCAAACATTTCCATGGTTATTCAAGTCTTGGCGAGACTGGCTACGGATTTTGCCTAAAGTTTGGTTTTACATGGACAAAATTTACAGCCATTTTGAGAAGAAAAGACGGAGGAATTATGTTGGGGGTTGTTCATTTCCTTTAAAAATGCCTCAATAAAATCCACCGACTCCTCCTTCTCCGGCTCAAGCGAGGTCACGTGCTCTTCCACAACTTTATTCAAGGAAAACCAAACTTTTTTCAAAATTTTCCGCCAGTCCCGCCAAGACTTGAATAACCATGGAAGGGTTTGGGTGACGCCTTTACCAGCAGATAGAATAAATTTTACAACTTTGACAATTAAAAAACACATCACAATTAAACTAATTGTGCTTAAAATCGACATTTTTACACTAGCAATTTTATGAACCCACAGCCAGGAAAATTTTATTAATGTAATAGCTAAATAATTAAAAATAATACAAAAATTAAATTAAATCCAAAATATTTAACACTTTCTCGTGTCTTATCAATAGAATTACTGACTTTGTATTTAATTAGTCAATTTAACAAAAATCAGTTTGGAATTTAAATGCGACAAGTTCAGCCACAATGAGAAATGGAAGGATGGAGACAAGAACAAGTTTTAAATTGACAAAAATTCGTCACAATTGCCTCAAGCCTGGGGTTGAGACGCCTCCCCCCACAAAATCTTGACCTTGAAGGGTCAAGGATCCAGAAATAAAAAACGTAGCCAAATTAAAAATTATAAATTGAGGTAAATAAACATCCTTGTTGGGATACAAGACTAGTTTTGCAAAAATTATTTAAATAATTAATATTTAGTATACACATGCACAAAGATGTTTAAAGACAATTTGCAAATTGTTTGCGCATAGAGTGCAGTGAGTAAAAAAGGTTAAAAAAGTTGTTGTGGTCACCTTTTGCAATTTCAGAACTTGTTTTGGCTCTCTCTCTCTCTCTCTGTCTGTCTTTGTATTGACTTGAAAATGAGTCAATTATTTCTGTTCCGCAGTATAGACAGAAGATGGAAGAAGATTTTAAGATTAACCGAATTTAATTCTAGTCATTTTTTTATATAATTTTAAACTTTGAAATTATTACAGTGTAAACATGTCTATTGTAAGCACAATTATTTTAATTGTGGTGTGTTTTTTAATTGTCAAAATTGTACAATTTATTTTATTTATTGGTAAAGGCCACAATAATTTGAAGGGGATTCCAGGTTCTCAGTTATTTTTAAATTAGAATCAATTCTGATCAATTAATTTAATGATTGTGTTTTTTGAATAATACAGTGGTTCGTATTATCAGTCTGAAATAAAATTTTAAATTTATAATGGAAGCAGGAAATTTAAGTGAGGGGGGAGGAGCGCTGGAAAATGACGCTAACATTATAGAGGGGGTAAAGGGGGTACCGTCCGAGGGGTTATGAGGGGATTGGGGGTCCCATTTAAGAGAACGTTGTGTATGAGTGCTCCTCCCGCCCTCATTCAAACTTCCCGCTCCCATTATAAATTTAAAATTTTATTTCAGACTGATAATACGAACCTCTGTAATTTGACAAACTTAAAATATTTTATAGGACCAAATTGGCGCGATAAAATTTCAAGATTTTGGGTTTACCGAAATAAAATTCATTGCCTTTTGCATAATTGGGCAACCCATTTTGGTCCAATTTATCGTCTCAGTTTCTTTGGGACGGAGTAAGTTTTCTCCCACTTTGTTAAAATTTTCATTTAATTTCAATTAACATTTTTTATTATTTTGAAAAAAGTGCCTTAGTTTTGAATTCCCCGGGACTCATAAAACAAGCATTTTTAAAGAATGAATTGTCGGCGGGCTACAATTATCTTTTTGTATTGACGGACATGTCTAGAGGGCGATATGGTTAGTTTAGTGATCATAATGAAATTTATTATCAAATTAATAATTATTATTGTAGTAATAATTGTAGTATATTTTAAATTATTTAAAACAAATTGCAATTAAATTATGAAAATCGACAGGAGTCCTTGTTGCTGACTACAAAGAATATTCCGAGTTGAAAAAATTTATTTATCATTTCAAACGTTCCCTCACTTTCCACAGTGAAATTCCCCAAAAAATTGTCCTGGAGGGAATGGCCAATTTCATTCAAATTTTGGCTGATCAACAGGGCCGCCCGATTGCCATAAAAGATTATTTATTGGTCCCCACAGTTAACTCCATTTGGGTTCTCATTTCCGGTCAAAAGTTTTCTATTGAGCGAGATGGCAATTGGCCCACTGAATTTATCAAGTGCACTATTTTTCATTTTGGGGCCAAGACCAAGAATTGTCAAATAAATGAATTTATTTTTCAAAATATTTCAGCTGCTACAATAGCGCTCTCTCGAATTCTGTGACAATATTTTTTCCTCGTGTCATCCAAACATTTCCATGGTTATTCAAGTCTTGGCGGAACTGGCGGAAAATTGTGCCCAAAGTTTGGTTTTTTATAGACAAAGTAGTGGAGGAGCACGTGACCTCGTTTGACCCGGAGAAGGAGGAGGAGTCGATGGATTTTATTGAGGCTTTTCTCAAAGAAATGCGCTCTCAAAATGATTCTACTTCCCTTTTTTCTAGTCCCGATGCCAGTATAATTTTATGCTTTTTAGAAATGGCGCCAAATATTTTCAAAATATTGTTGTTTTTTTAGTGAAACATTTGAAATCGACAGTGCTGACATTTTTCTTGGCTGGTGCTCACACTGTCGCTGGTGAAGCAAATTTTGCCTTTATGAGGCTGGCCCATCATTTAGACTGGCAGGACATCATCTGGCGGGAAATTCAACTCCACGTTGGCACTACAAGAGTTCCTATACTTGAGGACAGAAAAAAGTGAGCTTTTTACGAAAATGATTGTGGCAATTAAATTAAATTAATTGTGTTAATTAGGATGGTCAAAACGCAAGCTTTCATTTTGGAGACCCTCCGAATGTACCCCCCAGCGCCTTTCGTACCACATCGAGCCACCGACGCCTTCCATTTTGAAAATTTAATGGTGCCAAAAGGAACGTTTGTTGTGGCCAATCTTTTTGGTGTTCATCACGACCAGAATTTATGGCAAAACCCGGAAGAATTCAACCCCGAAAGATTTCTCAATTCGGATCAGTCTGAACTCATTCGTAGTGAGGCGTTTATTGCATTTTCAAGTGGGCAAAAAAAGTGTCTGGCTCAACGAAATGCCTTGGATTTAATGTTTTTATTTGTGTCTCATGTCTTACAACGATTTGACCTTAAATTTGACCCCAATGGTGAGGTTGATTTAGAACCCACACTTGAATTTGCATTGTTAGCCAAACCCTACAAACTTATTTTAGGGGACAGAATTCATTAATTTGGTTTCATAATAAAAATAAACTTTGTCGCCAGTTTCTTAGTACAATTTTTTTATTTTTTAAATACTTGTCTCTACAAATTAAAATACAACGTCAATTTTAATTTCAAAATAAACGGCAAAAGTTCTTTTTCTAAATGTCGTCCATCTTTAATAACATTAATTTAATTAATTAGGAATTAAGATTATTTTGTTGTACGACTAATGACTTGCACTTTTATCAACTTTAGTGCCCAAAAATTAACGCAGCGTTTTTAAACATTCAGCCATCACGTGACCTACTTGTGATTTCAATGTGGGTCATGTGACTAAAATGAATCTTTGTTTTGGAATGAACGTGATTTTGTAAATAGAGAAGGCGCATTACAATGATGCCACAAAGTTTCTGTTTAATTATTCACTTTTAATCAATTGGGTCAGGTAATCTCCATTTAAATATTGGCATAATTATCAGTTTTAACAATTTTAAACATATACTGGTGTGGCCCCTGCCCAATTTAAAAATTAATTTGAAGCTTGTCAATTTGGCTAGCAGTCACGGGGAGGTTTCAATTAAAATTTCAAATTTTTGTGTTTCAATCATCAAAAAATGTCTCTACTTTTTTTAACACTCACAATTGGCCTGAATCTAATTCAAGCTCTGCCACCACGTGGTATGAATATAATCAATTTTGTATCATAAAATTAATAGTAAACCCAAACTACATTAAATTATTTTCCATCTTTTCTAGATTACCTTGGGTATGACCCCACAAAATTTATGCCAGTGCACAATGTGCGTGGTGGACACGACTATTACGTTTCTCTCCAAGCGGTAAATTTTTACATTTTAATCTCCGTCTTGTGACATGTATAAGTTTGACCTCTTGTTTTATTTTAGATGGGTCAAAAGGAAGCCATGGTAGAATGTGCCAAACGCCCGTCCTACCAGTTGGCTATGGTGACGTCATCACTAGACACGCAAGAAATTGTACATGAACTGTCTTTTCAAGGTAAATGATAAGAAAACAAATACATCTAAGATGGGGCGATTCTTTGACCTTCAAGAAAAATACTTTGATCATTTTGACTTTAAATCATTTGTAGATGTGGACTACGTCTGGACTTCAGGACAAACCAAGGGACCCTTGGTAGAACATGGATTCCATTGGCTGACCAATGGAGAGACAATTACTGGCTACACCAATTGGGGGGAAGGTCAACCATCGTTAGATCATATAGGCGATTGGGTCAAGTCATCAATTGTCCTCAGCCAAGATGGCAAGTGGGGACTCAATAACGAGAACACTCTTCGCCGAGCCTTGTGTCAAAAAAGGCGCTATTAATTTAATTTTTTTTCATATCGTTAATTTTAATTACAATTACATTACGCCTTTGATTTGTTATGAATTGTCACATTAATTTTTATGTCTAGTAATTAAAAAATGTGTAGGCCCTATTAAAATATTCGAAAGTCAATCAATTAATATTTACATGACAATTTGAAGCCGCAATTTATTTTCGGGTAGTTCCTTTCAGTTGGTGCACAAAATTTTGAAATTATTTCCTCCAGTTTTTGAATTTACCACATTTTATCACGTGATCAAAAATGTCAATTCGCAGCTTTGGCGTACTAACGGCTCTCGTCTTCATTCAAGGTAACTTTATTTAAGGATGCCCGCCGCCAGAGCGGGAAAGTTTTTCAAAAAACGTTTTCATTGAAATTTTAATTTTAAACTTTTAATAAAATGAGCTGGAAATATTTATTGCCAGACAAACTGGCTGAAATTTCAGATGGAGCCACACTGACCGCTCACTTGAGACACGCCGTTTGCTCCCAAATGAAAAAATATGCATCGACCAATACATTACAGCCGGCCTTAAAAGTGAGGGAAGACCACCCCGCCAAACCGGGCTGTGTTGAATTTATAAATGGGTGAATCTCCAAAACTTGTTGTGTAAGCTGACCCACAGGTCAAACCTTGTGTTTATTTTGGCTAGTCATTTTACCGTCAGTTCAAAACCAGCCATCTGATCATCAAGTGGGGGAGTGTCCTCTGGTGAGAAAATTGATAATTTTTTTGAAATATTTTACAGGGTGGAGGTTCAAGAGGAATTCCTGATTGCGGTGGAGGAAGAAAATCAAATCAGGGAAATCCATTTGACAGTAAGAATTAAATGTAAAGTCATGTGATTGTGAATTGACCTTTGACCTTGTCGCAGGGAATGGGGATGTGGACTGTGGTAATGGACGTATTTGCTATGACGGTTATATTTGCTGTGTTGATAGCTCACTCCCCAATGGCGGGGGTTGTTGCCCGAAAGATCGTTCTTGTTGTAAACAAGATAGTAAATTATTTTGCAAACAAAAATAAATTAAAATAAAATCAAAATCAATTAAATTAATCCCATCAAAAAATGCATGTCTTATGTCTTAAATAAAACTCTTTTACTGATGCAAAAAATTCCAAGATGGTCTCCATCCATTAACATTTGAACAAACTTTTTTAGATTTCTACTAGAAATAATTAATTTCCTGTAGTCTATTTTTCCAATATTTTATTATGTTTTAATAGCTTGCCAAAAATTTTTGCAAATTGAAATAAATTTTTGAAAAAAATATATGAAAATTGCTAATAATTTTATTCAACCAATATTTCCCCCCATTTAAAATTATTTTCAAGACAAACCAAAAAAGTACAAAAAAAATTATTTTATTTTCATTTAAATAAATCACTCAATGACACTTTTCAAACAAATTGTTGACCAAATTGATTAGGATGAATTTGTTGATGAAATTGAGCGGGAAAAAAATGATTTCTTGCAAACTGATTTTGTGGAATAATAATTGGCCTCTGTTGTGGTACAACAGATGGCGTAGCAGCTATTTGTTGTTGTACAACAGAATCAATTGGACGTGCCAATTGAATTCTTGATCCAAATCTTGGTGCTGATGCCACCACCACAGGCCTCAATTGCGGTTGAACTGGAACTGGAACGGCTACTGGAACTGGAGCAGGTGCCGGAGGCTGGGTTCGAACCCCTTTCCCTCCAATATACTCACGTGGTTTAAAACCATTTTCATCAGCAGTGTATTCAACAACAACTTGATTATTATTGGCATCAATGTAAGAATATGAGCCCACAATTGACAAAATTTGATCATCCGGATCTGCCTCTGGATTCTTAATGTGACCTTCAGCTCTCTGTTCTAGTCCGTTAGATGTCTCGAAGGAATAACTAAATTTGCCATGTTGCAAATCCTTGTCTTCGGACTCACTCCGCAAAATAATGGCATCCTTGTCCAAATCTCTCGTCCTCCCACGTGACTGCAATTGACAATTGGCGCCAGAAAAAGCGACCAAAAAGATCAAAATCTGTAAAAACAATTTTTTGAAAATTACAAAATTGCCAAAATAATTAAACAAATTTGAAAATTTTGAGCTTACAATTTGCGCCAACATTCTATCAGCAAAAAAAAATTATTTTTGCAACTTTTTTCGCTGGCTGAGACTCTCAAACTAAATGAAATTGGCAATGAATTGGTCTGATTTATACCCCCAAAAAAAGTGAGAGGAAGGAGGAAAAGAGGAGATGGAAAAATTATTTAATGTTTTTTTAACGCATGTAAAATAAATGCGTAAAGTAAATTAAATTGACATAATCAATTCATTTCAATTTTTATTTAAAATGTAAATTAGTTTAAATTAGCAAGTGCAAATATTAAGTCCACGTGGAGGCATATTGCCTTTTTTTCCCCTTTGATTGTGATGGGCAATTTTTGTTGATTAATATTCAATTAATTGTGAGAAGAATCATAACTCAAACAATTTTGACAACTTAACCTCCTTGAGCATCCCTCATTCTTGTAATCAAAAAAATGTGGAATTATTTTGTGCTTAAATGCACAATTAAATTTTTACGTTAATCGTAATAAGGGAAAAAAACAAGTTCAAACGTGTCAAAGCACCCCCTCCTCCCCTCTTGTAGTCTCTCACCTGTGTGTCGAGTATCTTTGAGGCTCATCTTGAGATGAATTTTTTGCATAACGACTCGTAAGTTGTCAGCTGCTCCTCTTTTTTTGTGTAATTCATCTCTCACAATCAAAACAAGATCTCAGGTAGTCAATTCAAGGTGGAGGGTTGACTTTTGGGGTAATTAAAATATTTTAATTATTTTTGAGACTAATGACATTCTTTGTCTTTTTTTGTTTAAAATATTTTAGTTTTAGTTTATGGAATTGATGTAGTATTGATTTGAAATATTATGAGTACATTTTAATGAGTAATGTTATGCAATAAAGCTTTAATTTAATTGTAATTACCAATATTAATTTACAAATTATTTTTTTTGGGAAATAAATTAATTTTTTTATTAAATACAGGTAGGTACTGAGTTGATTGAAATTGAAGGTAAATAAAAATTATTCAGTTAATTAGGAAGCCATTTAATTGGGAATGGGCTCAAATCTAATTTTTCTGTATTTAAAAAAATTTAAATCCTTTCTACTATATTTTGGTGACCCATAATAAAAATAGTATTTTTGTCCCATTTAATAATTTAAATGATTAATAAATTAGTAATTAGATTTTATTCAAAAAAATTAATTTTTACGCACAACAATGTGGACAGGAAGTGACACAAGTATTCATGAACATAAAATTCTTTAGTCAAGTATTAAATGCTTAACAATGAACGTGCTGTGAGAGTATAAAAAAATTTAATTTTGTGGTAATAAACTAGAGAAAAAATATTTTAAAATGATTTATTACTCATTGTCTTACAACCAAGAGGCCCAACCTAAAATTAAACGGTTGTGTTTACCAAAAAACATCTCCTCCACCTCCAAAAGTGACTTTTTTTCTAGATCAAAAATTAAATGGTCAATTAAAAACGACAACACTTGATTACTACACTGTTACTAGGAACAGTGTAGTAATCAAGTGTGTTCTAGCTAGAACAAAACTAGTGTCAAAAAAACATAAACCAAACCCAAGTAGGATCCCAAATTAAATTCTATGGGTGCTGGCTGACAAATTACACACAAGAAAATTAAATTCATTTTAGAGTGAGCAGAGAGCAAGATTTTACATCATGAAATTCTCCATCTTGGTCATCCTAGCCTTAACCTTCACATTAGCTTTTGCTGCCGTGGTGGACCCGGTTAAAAAAATATGATTAATTTAGTTTCAACTTGTCTGCCATTTTAAATTGGAGAAAAATAAAAAGAATTTTGCTATTATTTTTATTCCAGTCATATTTTCCACATGATACTGACAACAGAAGAATGACCCCTGAAAATGAAGCAGGAACTAACCACGCTATTTTCAGACCAGACGATTCAGGGTAGTAAATAACATTTTTGTCTAATATTTAATTTAAAATACTAAATTGAATAAAAACACTAACTTTTACAGATTTACAGTGTCGATAATTAAAACAATTTTATTAATCACATGATTTGAGCCTTATTACAATTACTTGCGTACAGTTGATAAATTATAATTTAATTGTGTAAATTTTTTACCAGTTACGGCGGACTACCCCCTAATGAATATGGAGAAAGTAACAGTGCACTACAGGCAGTTGATCTTTGGGATGACAAATGACAAGTTTGAACAAAATTAAGGCTCTCATTTATTTTTTCAAAGTTTCACTAAATCAAATTCATTTAAATTAATTCACACAATCCGCCGTTTAAGTTGTGTCCAACTCCAAGTAGCAGTAGAGGTATATAATTGTTTTAGCAATCATTTTTAAATTAAATAAATCTCCATTTACAATTTTGAATATTAACATTTAATTTAATGTATGTACGCATGCGAATGAAAATGGAAAACCCGTTTTTTATTCCAATGAAAAATTCAAAGTAGTACTCCTAAAAAAAGATGGAGGCGTCAGAAGTGTAGCACGTGAGTTGAGCACGTGGGTGGGTCTTAAAAAAGTCGACAATTTTGGGTAAATTTTCAAACCTCTCAACATACGCGGCTAAACTTGGATAAGGTTGAAGAAAATCTTTACGATATTTTTGATGATGGAAGACGACTTCGTACACATAAAAGTCGACGTAGTATAGCTAAAAAATAAAATTTCAATGATTAAAATCAAAATTTTAGTTTTCTCAAAAATGGTTACTCTTTTAACAAACCTTGTCCCCCAAAATCCATTGATTTTGGCCCAAAAACTTTTCTAATTGTTGGAATCCCTGTACAATTGATTCTTCAAATTCCACAATTTTTTCTGCTGGCGGTGGTGTACTCTGAAATCAGACGGAAAAAATTAAATTGTCTACAACAATTTAAAAATTAAATAACTCTAGTTATTATTTTACCTCCAAATAGAATAAAAGTCGAATAAGGGGCGTGTGTAAATCCTGAATGAAACCTTCGACCATTTCACCTCGTGCCAAAGTTTCAGGGCTAGAGGGCATCAAAATCGGCCCATGCGTTCTAGTCAGGTATCTCATAATTGCCTTCATTTCAGTCAATTTTACCTTGTCGTCCACCCAGTAAGGAATCTATCACAAATTATTTTTAAAACAGCGCCAACATTTAAAATAAATAATACAAATTGAGGCTACATTAGGAAAATCTAATCCCAAAGTGAATTTGACCTCCAGCCATTTATTTTCAATGGAATTTGTCTTTTTTGTGTAAGTTTTTTCTTCGTAATCGATGTCCAAATAATGACACAACATTCGAATCGGGTGACCCAACCCCCGGATGTTCCAATAGCCGAAAACGGGTTTTTGATTGAAAGACATTGTCACAAAAAATTATATTGATCAATTTAAAAATATGGCCGATGAGAGTGAGTAGCACAAGTGGAGTGAAGAATTTATTTTAAAATTAAGCTGATTAATTTAATTGAGTTTGTATGTATGAGTGATATGACTCCACAAGGTTATTTACATTATCAAATGTTGCCGTCTTACTGGAGCCGGAAACATTACCTGACTGCTAATATTTTCATTGACAAACAAAAAAAGTTAATTATCTGGTTTGAGACAGGCGCGTATCTAGACCAAAATTTAGGGGGGGGTTTTGCCATCTAGGGGGGGTTTTTGATACTACTTTGACATTTTTGGGCAATTTTTTTTGTACACATGTACTTTACATGTAAAATCTTTTTCTAGGGTGGGGGGGGGGGGGTTACAACCCGCCAAACCACCCCCTGGATACGCCAGTGGTTTGAGATCACGCGGAAAATTTTCAAACTTTGTATATTTTTTGCCTATTTGAAATTGGAAATTGTATGGAAAATGTACATTCGAAAACTAATTTTTCCACTTGAAATGGCGAAAAGCCAGACATAAATAACTTTCTCAATTTGACACTTTTTTAAAATTAAACGTCTTTATATAGCTAACGCCAAAAACAATAAAAATGAGAAGACTTAATGAATTCATTTGACTTTCACTGCATCTTTTACAAAAACGTTGTTGAAAATACAAATTGTCAGTTTGATTAAAACAATTAATTACTCGATTTGCAATTTTCTGGGTGACCTTGATTAATTTTGAAAAAGATTCAAAAAAGCAATATTTTTTTTTTGAATCTGTGCGCACACAATTTTATTGTCTTCCTATTAGGAAGTTCCTAAGTGTCAAAATAAATTTAAAACAAAATTTCCAAGCATACAAATTCGTACAAGTAAATGAGCTTCTATTTTATTTCTTTATTTTGATTTTGCGAATGAAGAAATATTTATTATTTTTATGTTGAAATAATCATTAAGTAATTAATACATGTGCATCATAATTGACAAGTATTACATAAACTGCCAAAAAAAACTCAATTAGAAAAAATCAGCGTTAATTTAACAGGATGGGGATATTTATAATTCACAAACAAATTGTTTGAGTCGCTCACAAGGTTCTTCGTCCCAAGCATAGACGGTGATGTACTTGGTACATCCATTGTCAATGACGTTGTTCATCCCAACACAACTAAATTGAGGATTGTTCGGAACAACCCCATCCCTCCAGTCGAAGTAAGGACCCATTGGTCGATCAAGGGGCTCTGTGGGCCATCTCCAAACAAATTGTCCGTTTACTGCTTGATCATTTCCCGCTGTCCAAACTGACATGTGACCTTGACCAATAATACAAGTTATTAAAAAACATTTAAATTTATGGTCATCTTTATGGAGCATCAAAATAATTGAAAGATTACCTTGGCTTTCAAGAAATCCTTTAAGGTCATTATTTTTTGATTGGTCCTCAATTACGACCAATTGCACCCCTTGAGATTTGCATACGGCCAGCGCTACGTTCCAAGTCACCTAATTTAAATAAAGTTAGTAAAGTTAGTGGTTATTTTAATTAAATGAATCAATACTATTTAGTTAATTAATAACTTTGAGAAACCTTTTTGTCATTAATCAAATAATAATTGGAACCCCTGGAGTCATCCTCGACTTGACCCAAAATTGAAAAACCTAGATACATTATTTACAATTGCTAAACTATTTTCTGCAGTAGTAGAACAGAATTTAAATCGTAAAAAGAAAACCAAATTTGAGTATCATTATGCACCTGAGTTTGAATTTAAAATATCTTTCAACTTTGCACTTTTATTGTCGAATACGGGCGATGTTGTAGACAAACTAATTAAAGTTGAGACAATGATAAAGCTTGTTATAATCGGCAACATTGCATTAAATTTTAATTATAAAAATCTAATAAGGTTCAAAATTGTAAGACCAACTTCAATCTCATAGTACATCTCAGCACCTGTATATATAGACCGCAAAATCTCAAAATCAATCTGTCATAAAAAACAATTTCGACATGAGCCTTTTGAACCTTTGCCGCAGTTTAAAAAAATCATTAATTTCTGCCCTATAAAAAAATTAAAATAAACCAATTGTTATGTAGCAACTTTTTCATTTTGTGCAATTAACCAATTGCTAAACCTGGAAAGAACCATAATAACTTTAATCATGTCTTCATCACAAAACGAGCGATATCGGCAAAACCTAATTAACAGCACTTTGCGATAGGACTACTTAGTCGTAGAACTTACTTTTGTATAATATGCAAAAGTTATTTCAAACCAAGCGGCAAGCGCAACAAATTGCCAAACAAAGCCAACGCGAAACAAACCATAAAAACTCCCTTACCAACTCAAAAGAATGGCAAATGAATTAGCCCAATGTGGATGGGAATTATTGAAATATAAGTAAGCCGGCAATAAAATGATTAGTTAGGCCTTTACACGGAATATTGCGTCATTTTCCAAGAATACTTTGTCATGGGATGAATATTGGC
>JAQIVZ010001593.1:0-30241 GCA_034700945.1 Arrhopalites spinosus
ACAACTATTGATCCTGATCATATGGGGCACCTCTCCACCAAATTTCAGCCCAAACAAACAGAATGTAATTTTGCTCTTAAATCTTAAATCCGGTGATCTCCTTTTAGGTAAGACTGAAAGATTCTTTGGTCACATCCTTGGATTTTAAGAGAGGAAGGGATGCAGAATTAGCATGGATAGATGCCAATCTTCTAATGGAAGAAGAACAATTAGAAGTTAGTAGGACGGACGATGATGCAAAAATTATCAAGGATGAACCTGAAGTCAGTCAACTGGTTCCTACTTTGGCTCCCATAAAAGGACATGAGGTGAGTAAAGAATTAAAAGTTTCAACTATCAAATAAAATGTTTGAAGAGAATTGCAATATATAATAATAATTTAATCTTGTTTTAATTTTCTAGACTTTGACTCATAAAACAGTTTTTGTGAATGAACTGAAATTATCAGACTTTAAATTGGTTTTGGCTCGTAATGGACTGCCTTCTGAATTTGCTGGGGGTGTTCTATGGTGTGCTAATGGAACTGTCGCCTTAAGAAGGGTGAGTTATTTATTGACAATCAATTGTTATTGTACTTATATGCTTGAATTTCAAAAAAATATAACCAATATTTGACATCTTTATTTTGAATGAAATTACAGCAAGACTCGGGAAAATTAACAGTAGAAGGCTGCCTCTCAGAAGACTATTATGCAATTCGTAATCTTCTCTATGAACAATATGCAATTATATAATTAGTTTGATGTTAATTAATTTTACGACAGTGTAAGTACTACATTAGTTTTGACCATGAAAATTTCGTTTTATTTAAATAATAACAGTTCATCATTCATAGTAGAACATAATATATAAATCAATTAAAAGTACGTACTCATAAATAGTAAGTAAATATGTAATATGTATTGCAATTTGTATGGTATTTTTTTCTAAACAACGAATGTGTGCTAGTACTCTACCGTTTTATTTAATTGTATTTTAATTTATTATGATGATTATTCAGAATAATTATTTATAATAATGTCTACAGTGTGTATAACATATAAACTGTCAATACGTATAATAGGACGTCGATGTACATTGATGGATTTACTGTTTTTAATAACAAAAACAAGGAGAAAAAAATGTTCCAAGTTTAAAAAAAAGTACAGTAAAATTTTCTAAACTTGTATACTTTGTATTCAATACAGATAATTAATTGTACAAAGATAAATATTTTGAATGATGTAAATAGATAGCAAGAAACTAAATTAAATTGATCATTGAATCAAAAAGGAGATGCACCAAAAGATTACAATTTTCATTTTGACATAGCATGCACATATATTTTGAATCATACGAATTACCATTTTTTCTTATCGTTGAATTTTCAATTTACACGTCAATGCATTAATTAAATCATTATTGTATCCTTTTTTTGTCAATACATAGAATAATTCATTGTGTAAAAACTTGACACTTCATTACCAAAAAAAACTAGCGTACTACAAAATATTTTTCAGAATAAGTATGTGACAATCCATAATGGATTATCCAATCAAAAATAAAACAACTTTAGCTACAACGCTTGATTAACATAAATACATACAATCGGTAATATACTAAAAATATGATTCATATTGAACGTTTTTTTCTTTTCTTTACATCTCCATCAATAATATAATTCTACCACACACAATGTGGATGACGTAAAAGTATTGGACACTAACTTGAGAAAGAACATAATTAACTGACAAAAGAAAATACATAAAGTTATACACTATATCCTTATGTATTTTAATTATATTTAATGAGGAAAATCTCCTCAAGAGATATTTTTATATACAAGTTGAATATGTACATAGATAGGTATTAAATGTGTACATATACATATATAGGTAGACAAGTTGAAGTTACAGAAATGTCCAACTTTGATTATAAAATTTAAAGTTTAAAAAACATTTTAGCTTTAATTTTGAATATTACTCATACTTGAAATTTTAATCATCTGTCTCTTGAATTGCTTCAATGACAATTGTCTCCATGTCATCCCCACTATGGCCCGTGATAGAGCTGGTAGATACAGGAATCCACTTGATTTTCTTGTCTCTGAATCTCAGTTGAGAATGAACAAAATGAATGTGAGCACACATTTGATGATCAATTTGTGAGAGGGGACAAGAGCACATGTACTTGTGCACACAAATATCACACTTGGGACAAAGAAATCGACATCTACATGGACTTTTGATGTCAATCACAGTGTACTCTGTCTCCTTTTCTTGGTCAAGTACAAGCCAGCTATTGTCACAGTCAGTTAAATCTTGTTCACTCCTATGAGTTCCATCGTCCATGACACTGGCACAAACACTGATTTTTGGTTGAAAACATTCTGGAGGAATTTGGATGGACCATTGATGATACATGGCAATGTCATCTTGAGTCTTCATCAATTTTTGATCTCCCTTGAATAGTCTTTTGGATCTTGAAAAACATTTGTCGTAGCCAATCTTGAGAACAGGGTCAATCACAGAGCTAAGAATTTTAGTACCTTTGAAGGCAATGAATTTTTTCAGTTTCCCAAATGACTCGGACACATAAAGAGTATTGACTGGAGAGGCGATTCGATAGATTAAACTCCATTGGTGAGCTTTGCTTAACCAATTTTTTTCAAAAGTATAGAAAAAGTCTCGTCCCTTATCTCCATGCTCAGACTCGAGATAGTCCTTCATTTGTGCACAGATTGAGTTGAGAGACTCTTGATCTGTAGCATACATGATATTATGCATTAGTCCATTCAATTTTTTACGAGTTGCAGAATCTGAAAAAGTTTCGGCAACCTCAATTCTCATGTCTCTCTTGGTGTCCTCTTCATTGAGAATCATTTGTGGGGCTTGTTGTGCATCCTCTTCACTCACCAAAACATTGTCCTTGTTGTAGAATACAGATGTCCAAATTTGACAATAATTTGAATTAATTGGAGCCATTAAATACCATGTTTGCATGTCACCACAATGATCCTTGAGTACTTTGAGAAAGATTGACACCATTCTGTCATCAGTTGAATTAGATATAAGCCAAGCGACTGGGATGGCCTCACGAAATTCATCCAGGACCATGACAAACATTAATTTGAGATCTTTTTGTCGTCCCTTATGACCATCAATGTAGACTACATCAGCAAACTGTTGCATGAGTTGACGTTGAACCGGTGTTTGAATGACGAGACAAAAATCTTCTTTATGAAATCTAGAGTCTTTAGGTCCATACTCTGGAATCATAATTCCAAATTTTTTGTACATGAGTACAGTAGGTCCAGCCTCACCATGATCGAGAAGATTTGATATTTGAGCTTTAACTTCGTCACTTATACAATCTTGAATGTGAAAGGGTAGAGAAGTATTATTATGAAAATTTTGTCCCTTTTGACCATCCAATGGAATTTCATTGTCGGATGCTACATACATTCTCATGGCAGCTTTTGATGGCCCTCGAACTGCTTTCTTGTTGGTTCTTGTAGATTTCTTTCCTTTCAAGAAAGTTGGGGGATTCCAATTGTCATCATCATCATCTGGATTTTCTTCATCACTCACAGATGGTTCCATAACTCTATTCATATTAGCTGGAGAGCCCAGAGCTCCATCATCACAAATTATTGTTTCATGTGTACCTCTAGCAATATCATTAATAATTTGCTCTTCCGAATCTTGGTCACACTGAATCTTTTCCAAGACAGGAGGCTCCAAGTCTAACCGTCCACCCGTAGAAGTTGAGGGTGATGATGGTGAGGGAACAGTTTTTTCACTATCAAATTTCAACAATGTTGGAGGGGCTAATTTATCAGCATCATCATCATTATCTGATGTTGCAGAGCAACAAGAAGATGAAGAGGCAGAATATCTAATTGCTGATTTAAGCTTAATATTTGTATTACCATCCACAAGGATAAGATTTGGACCACTGGATGATGATTTATCTTTCCTTTTCTCATTTTCCAATGATTTATGACGACAATCTGTTGTAGTTGGAGCTACTCCTGTTGAATTTTTCATCATCATTAAAGACTTGATACCTTTCTTGTCTTCTTCATCGTGAAATAATTTTCTCTTCCTTTCCCTTTGCGATCTTCTTACTGGACTTCCACTCTCATCCCCCAAATGGGCTCCAGTACTACTATCAAAAAATGGATCATGGTCAGTATCAGGTGGAGACTGGGGTTGTTGTTCTTCCAATTGTTCTGTTTTGATTTTTGGTTTTCTTCCTCTTTTTTTGACTATTTTTGTAGGAGTACTACCACCTTGAGTCATCATATCATCAGACTCTCCGGCT
Organism: Arrhopalites spinosus; assembly: GCA_034700945.1. Classification (NCBI taxonomy): domain Eukaryota; kingdom Metazoa; phylum Arthropoda; class Collembola; order Symphypleona; family Arrhopalitidae; genus Arrhopalites; species Arrhopalites spinosus. The sequence goes on from JAQIVZ010001593.1 coordinate 4,306, forward strand.
TGTCTCAGTAAAGAAGTCAAATTATCACTCTCCATTTGATGATTACCTGCATCAACGTTACTCCCACTTGCCATTTCTATAACTGATGATGAGTCAAGGGTGGATACTAGAATTAATTGATTTGACTCGTCATCATCCTGTGGAGAGCCAGATGGAACTTGATAGAGGGTAAATGTTGGTATTTTAGAGGGATCCAAATTATCTGACTCTGAAGGAAAGTCCATTTGTACTCGAACCAGAGAGGGTTTTTGGTCATGATGTAAATCACTTGGAGATTTTACATCAAAATTTGATGCTTCACCATCAAAATTGGATGGACTCATTGTGTCATCGTTGTCATAATCTTCATCCAAGAATGATTTTCCAGGATTTTTCTTGAATTTGTCAAAAATATTTCGTACAGCTCTTCTATCCAATAAACGAAGTCCCTCCAATTGATCAGGATTGTGATGTAAATATTGGACCACTTGATTGAAAGACATTCCTATGACAAAGAGGGTAGGATATTTGTTAATATATGGACAATTTATTAATTGTAAATGTCAACAATATTTTGAATAATTATAAAATTAAAAATTATATTACCTTCTTCAAATTTTTTCCAGATAATTTTCCTCAACATATTATTTACTCTGAGATGAGGGATAGCTCCACTATCCAAAGGATGTCCATAATGAGTATGACAAATTTCACATTTGACATCTCCAGTCTCCAAATTCTTAAGTAGTTTAATTCCAGCTGTACAGTATCCATTCATTTTACAGCTCCCTTGAGGCTTCATTTTTCTCTTTCGTAGTGCTTGATCCTTCATGGTGGGCTTGTAATGTCCAGAACGATGGCAAATTAAATATGTGACGGCCTGGTCACGGGATATTTTTTTGGTGCCTCCTCGAAAAATAAAACTGACCATCCTCTCTCGTTCATAACTTTCTCTCCATCCCTTAAAGTCTGCAAAACAAATATAAATTAATATAATAATTTACATTTTACATGATCATAGAAGAATAATGCTACAAATAAATTACAATAAAATAGACATACTCCATAGTTAAAAGTCATTGCATACTCCTATACTTTGTTTAAATTATGTGAATTTAATAAATTTCAATTTACCTTTCTCAGAAGCGAAATGAATGACTTCTTCATCAAATGTCATCATATGAATAGATGTCAAGTGTTTTCTCAACTCTGACACATTGACTCCAGAAAATCCACAACCAATCTCCAAACATTTGAGCTCATTCACAGGTCTTTTGGGAACTTTAGCTTGCCCTGGACCCTCCTTACCATTCTTTCCAGATTTTTTCCGTCTTTTTGCGGCTGGGTAATTGAGAGTCATATCCAGGGAATGAGACGTGTCATGTTGAAATTCCTCCACTTCATAAACATTTCCCTCAGCATCTTGAAGGATTGGCATGGGTAACTCTTCCACAATTTGTATATTTGGGTACTCATTGGGGTCTTGACTGTAGGATGGTTGTTCCTCACAAATATAAATAGTATTAATATTCCCATTCCCATCATCCCCATCCTCATTGACAACTTGACATAGTCTTAGTTGAAGATTTTGATTTCCATCTCCATCCTGAGGGATGACATCAAAATTGGAAGTATCTCCATTAAAAACAATGAGTTGGGTACCCCCTTCAGATGACCCTGCCGTGGCTGTGGCTTCAACAGCCCGAATGAATTGAGCTGAAGCAGGAGGAAGAATTGATGGGGCATCCACAAGGTGATGATATCCAGTCTCAACTCCACTAGTCTGATCTTGAACTACGGGGATGTAGAATGAACCATTATTTGTATTTTGTACTTGAAGAAATTGTCCTTGATTTGAACCGCCACCATGATGACTCCTAGAACCGGAAGTTCTAGAATTTCGGAGTAGACTGGGAGTACTTCGGACATTTGACCCACCATGAAAGGATGACCCAGGGAGGGCAGCAATGGGTTTAGTAATACTTTGTGTTGTTGAAGTGGATGAATTTGATGATGACAAATTCCGTTCTGATCTAAATTGACGAAGCTGACGAAACTCATCAACGGCCACTATTTCCACTTCATGGGCCACCCCACTAGTGTCCACAAAGTCCTCGACGTCAATATACTCAATCTCACCTGTCGTCTCATTTACGACAACTGCCTTCAACTCAGAAGACATGATTTAGTGTCTCAACTTGCAAATAATATAAAATTTACTTTTCGAGAAAAAAGTGCTGCGCTGCTAAAAGTCGCTCGATTTCCACTTTTGAACATTCCCTCCCCTCCCAGCCAGCGTCCCTACGACTGCCATAGAGGCCGTCGGCGTCTTGACGAAAAAATGGTGACCAAAGTTAATTAAAATGCAAACAGTCCTTTGTTCAGACTTTTAATTTTTTGTATAATTACGAATACGACTCGTAAGTCGTATACTCATAATGTCTCTCGGAAAAAAGAGAGATATTATTTTTTTTGTTTCATTTCAGTTTTTTTGCCAAAAAAAGGATGATCATGAATTGGTACTTTATGTGATTACTTGAATGCTCAATTCAAGTTTTTCCAAACTGGACAGGTAAGGTCGTTGCATAAAAAGTAATTGAGACTGCTTATGTACGTCTAACAACAAGAATTTTTGCAAATAGGTAATAACTACCTACGTCGATAGAATATGTAAATCAATTCCAGGAAAAAAAAACTTGTAAGTTGTAACCAGCAGCCAGTACTTGGCATTTTTGTACAAAGTCACTTTTCATTTCTACGTATTTATTTACTTAGATTCCACTCGGCTCATTTATTAAATTAGTTTTACAATATTGTTAAAAAAAGAAATCCCTCTCAAATTTCTAGAGTGTTACATATCATGTTGTTGATTTAATTTGAACAATATAATTGTTCAATAATTTAATTTCAAAATATAAAATTGAGAGAAATGGCTGAATTTATAAGACACTTTTTTCTCAAAATTTGGCAATGGTTTACTACCTTTTTGTCCCTTTACACAAATTTTACACAAAATAATTTGTCTTCAACTAAAAATTCATCACTAGACTATCTCATTGGTGATCACCATTACAATTTTAGTGCGAGTAAGTTCTCCAAAGTTTGAAGTTCAAACCAATTTAAAATTTATAGTCTTTACTAATTAATATCCTTTATGAAAATTTTAAATTTATACAAAGTTTTTACTAAAAACCACTTTAGCACAACCGGGAAGGATCATACACGTGGCTGGGACAAATAATATTAAAATTATTGACATCACTTCCACTCCTTCTCATCTCGAAAGTGACAATTCAGTCCAATTTATTGGTTCAACAACAACAACTAGTGAGGTCAACGGTCAACATGAGAATTCTTTGAACGATTTGCTACCAAAAATCAGAGACACTGCTCCTAAGACTCATTCATCATCAACAACACAAAGAATTGAATCATCACAACTCAGTAAAACTGAGTCAGCTCCAACTTTGGGCATTGAAGAGATTAATTTAGCTTTTCCAATAAAAGACTCTCAAGAACATTCTCCAGGAAATGAGTCCTCCCGTGAAAACGTTTGGCTGGACATTGATGAGAGAATCTTCAAGGGACGGAGAATTGTTCCTCGTGAGTCTCCTGGGGATGGGGTGAAATTTAGGAAACAAGTCAATTTAATTGACCTCCTCACAGCTCCTTCAATCAAATGACGAATTATAAAAAAATTTCCCGTCAAAGTGGCCATATAAGAAAAGCAGACATTTTTTAAAATAAAATATATTAAAAAAAAAATTTAATAATAAAATTAATTAATATTTCAGTTTTTACTTTAAAAATATGTAAAATGATTTTACTAAAATCATTTTCCAAAGCTTTAATTATAAATCCATTCAATTTTTCATAAAAACAATGGAATTTTACACTAAAAATAAAACAAGGAGTCAAATAAAGTTGACAAAAAACATAAATTCTTCATTCTTTGTCACCACAAAAACACTTTCAACTGAAAAAAAACTACTTGAGACTCCAAAGATTCTAATCTGTCTCACCTATTTAAAAAATATCTGTCATCTCAGTCATCCTGTTGACCTTGTCTCACGCATCTGCATCTCATGCTTAAAGAGAGAGTACAGACGTAAAATAAAATAGCGTCTCAATTCTCAAATCTCCAAAGTTAAATGAACTTGGAGTTGGACAATTGTAATAAATATGTACCATAAAATCAATTTAAATATACTAAAATTTATGTACTTTATAAATATTCATTATGCAAGAAGCCATTAGTGTGTGTGTGTGTACAAAATTTTTTGTCATGATTGTTTGGAGCGTGTGGCCGGTTTTGTTGAAATAAATAATAAAAGGAAGAGGAGATATAGAATAAAAAAAATAGTTTTGCTCCGTGGAGTGGAGACAAAGTGTATCCTGCGTAAAAGACACACCCGAAGTGCTTTCCGAAGGACTCCATCCATAAATTAAGCATTGCTTGACCAACCATGGCATCCGCATCTCTACAGTCTACAGATATACAGAATAACAAGACATGGACAAGAGAGAGAGAGAGAGATGAATTCCATTGCATTTGCATTGAATGCAGCCATTCATGAATTTCATACACAACGCGTAACATCTCCAAAAAATCTTCTTCCTCGCATCGTCATCCTCATCCTCAACGTCAACCGACCACGACTGAGAGTGCCAACGCCAAAACAAAATGCATAAACACAGAGAGAGAGAGAGAGACTTTGCATCTATTTTTTTGGCCAAATTTTAAATACGATAATGGAAATGGTTTACAACAAGTCTCAGACAGAGATTTCGTAATTTTTTGAGGGTCGGGATGAGGTGATGAGATTTTTTTTTTTGGGTGTTTGTTCCTCCGATGCGGCACGTGCCTCGTTGAGGGAAAAAATTCTCCTGCCCACTCTTCCGCTAGATCAATCTCTGCGCCTAAAATTAGCCTAGCTTTGCGAAAATATCCTGTAGGAATATCATTATTTATCTTGGCTTGGCCTTCCTCTTCTCAAAACTTTATCCTCTCTCTCTCTCTCTTCTGTCCCTTTTCATTTCCTTTCAAGAGAACAAACTTGTAAAAGCTCGCACCCAAAAAAGAGAGAGAACCAGACGAGGAGGAATCCATAGTCACACAAAAGCCAAAAAATCAACCAGGCTCGACAGAATTCAAACTCCCAAAAAAAACTTCATTTTTTTATCTTACACAATTACATTTACAAGGTAAAAGGAAAAGGGGGGCCATCATCCAAAAATTCTAAATAATAATTACTTATAATTTTGATGATGATGATGATCTCGAATTTTTTTTTCTTTCTTGTTCATCTTGGGGTACTCTTCCATAGAATAAATTCAAATTTTTCAATAAATGTTTCCTCTTCTTCTCATTTTACTTAATTTTAACTTTTATATTCACAAACTACGAACCCCATGTCCTCTCTCTTTCATTGAGAAATAAAAAAAAGTTTAATTATTTTAAATAAAATATTTAAAGTCTTTCAATTCAATTCAATTGATTTATCACAGACACGGGAGTTTCCGTGAATTTTTATTTTATTTAACTATATTATATATGTATGTATATATGTTATATATTTGTTGTTCAAGGTAATAAATTATTGCAACAATTTGGGATTGTATCTCAATTAACTAATTATAGAGCAACAACAAGTGAATTATAATAATTATAAATTATTATTATACATTATTACATGTAGCGATTATAGGTTCCTCTTCAAACAATATTTGACTAATGATGATTATTTTTCTTGATTAATTTTTATATTCCATTTTTTAACTGTGATTGTAATTAAAACATTACATTCTTCATCATTTTTTATTTTATCATTCCTCCATTTTCATGTCGAGTGTAAATATTGTAATTTAACTCTTAGATTGTGAATGGCCGGAGATTATGGAAAATTACATTATTAAGTTGGAAGGTAATTTAATTAAGCACTTGATAAATTGTTAAAAATAATAAAACGTAAAATTTAACATAACTAACAACTAAATTAATTATTTTTTTTTGACTTTTTAAAAAATCAAAAAAAATGATAGTCTCTCTATTGCACACTCTGGATGATGATGATCCAATTGTCATCAGTCTCACAATTAAAAATTGTCTATTTGATTATGCTCACTTTAAAAAGGGGGCGAATATTATAATAATTAAAATTAATTAATTTTTAAATTACAAATATCCAAATAAAAAAGTGGATAATAATTAAATTAACCCTACAGATTAATTTTTTTTAAACTACAAATTAGGGAATACAAGGTGATAGACAATAAATATACCAACAGTATTTTGTACAGATTAAATAGATGAGGAGATTTAAAAATTGTGAGGTACTCTGTGCTATTTAAATTGAAAATGTTGAATATTAATTAATTTTTTTTGTAAAAAGGGTTTTTAAAATATTGCCTCTATAATTTTACATTTGACTTTGAAAAGAATTTTCACTAATTAAATTCTATTAGCCTCTCTCCTGCTCAAATATAATAATTTTTTTAGTTGATTTTAAATATGTGAAGCGATTGTAAAAGAAAATTTAATTATTTTGAAGGGAAAACAACAAGAAAAATTTAGCTACCAAGGTCTCCAGACAGAATCCCCGTCTGGAACGACCTGATTACTTCTTTTACACAAATCGAGGGCACAATCCTCATCCATGGAGTCTGTCGATGTGAGATATTTGTTGGGTTTTCTAAAATCCAAAGGTTCATCTGGATGAGTCCATGAGCCAGTCCCCATGGACTCATCATGAGGGGTGACGACAGTACTTCGACTATTACTACAAATAGAAGTGGATGGAGTGGAGGTTGTCGATCCTGGAAGAAGAAAGACAACTTGACCATTAGCAAGTCTTGTTGGGATGACTTGAATCCCTCCAGCCAAGTCTCCTTGCAAAGGAGACCGGGAGTTGAGGTCGAGACTTGTTGAGGAATTAGAATTATTTCCAACATGATTAGGATTAGAATGAGACAGGGAACTAGGATTCACAATTGAGATGGGCAAGTGTTGAAAATCTTGGGAGTCTTGACTGGACTTAATACTTGGACATGGAGAGGGTGATGAAATTGTTCTTGAACTTGAGAGGGGTGAGAAGGGGGATGAAATTTCTTCATTTTCATAATTAGCACTCAACTCTCCACGATGAAGACGTAAATGATCAATCAAATTTGAAGCCACGCTCTTGTCCACACTCGCTGAGGATAAAAATGAGGCCACTTCTCTTGTACATTCCTACAATTAAAAAAAATATTTTTATTAAAAATTATTTAATAATTAAAATAGTTAATTGTTTTAGAATAAAGTACCTCAAATCCTTGTTGAAATTTATTGGCAGGACTATTAGAAGTTGAACTATTTGTAGAGGAGGGGGGAGGAGGAGGATTTTGATTGAGATTTTGAAGAGTCTGAAGATGTTTGACGGTCAACTCTAAAATGTCGGCTTTCTCCAATTTTGCATGTTTATGACTTCCCTGTCAACAAAAGAAAGAAAAGAGGACACCATCAATAAAAACATTTTTAAACATTTAATAGTTTTCACAAAAACGGCTTCCCAAATTTTACTTTTAACACCTCCGCTCTGCCCTTCTTCTCTCTCTCTCTCTCTCTTGTTCTCCAATTTTGGGCCCTTTTGGGGCTATGAAAATTACTCAATATGAAAGACCTTTTAAATAAATTGTACAGCTCTACATTCAAACGACATAGTAGTCGTACAGACCAAGATTTTTGAAGAATGGAGTGTTTGGTCTTGTTACATTGTCATTGTTATGTATAACAATCAAGAGAAATCTATAGACCAAAATATTTTTAAACTTCTTTTTTTTCTCCTTTGAGGGACACTACAATTCGTCATGACTTTGTCTCTCTCTTTTAAAAGTTTTACAATTGAATGAACAACACACGGACACGGACAGAGGAGGACAAAAATAAAAGGACAAATTTTCAACTTTCAAAAAAGGGAAAAACACGAGTCTCTACAACAGTTTGACAACAATGTGAAAAAAATAAAGACTTTTGACTCAATAATTTTTATTACCCATTTCCCCCTTTTTCTAAACTAAACTTGCGGACTTTGGTCCAATCTTGTACTTGTCTCATTTTTAACATGACCCCAGACTCAAAGCCTACCTCTTGTCGTGCGTTCAAATACAGTTTTTTTTCAAAAAACATTTTAAATAGATAAAGTGTATTAATTTTCATAAAAAGATTGACAAGGACATTTAGGGGTTTTGTACTTTGGGACTTTGTACTTATGAAATATTTGAAAAAAAATTAATTTTTTAGCATCAAATATTGCCAAGGTTGATATTACAAAAAAAAATAGTTCACTGTTCATTCTACAGAACTGACTTTAGTAGTGTAGTAGTCGACAGTTTTAAAATACGAGAGACAAGTGCACAAGATGCACCTGTTGAAGAAGAGAGAAAAAAAAGGCGTAGCTGGAAGCCCAAGGACCATTAATATATGGTCGTAAATTTATTTTTTTTTAAAAAAAAGGCTCTAAGGGTTTTATCAAGGGATAGCCTTTGGGGAACCCTTGTCATTTTTTTGAGAGAGAGAGAAAAGAGGCATCTCCTTTTTATTTCATGTTGTTTTTGTGGCAGGTAGAATGTAGATGAGAGCTAAAAGGTTAGTATTTGTTTCTCTCTCTCTCTCTCTGTCTGAACACAAAAGCCAATGGGCTTTTACATCATGTGTCCAAGGAATGAGAATGATGGGTGGAAATATTATTCTTTTTGAAGGGATCTATGGATTACAGAGATTTTTTCAAAAAAAAACTTTTTTTTTTCTCTAGCAGGTAGATTGTTTGGTACATTTTGAACAGATATGAGTGACTCCGAGACTACAATTCTGTACTGAAAAGGACTACAGGGATACATTTTAAGTTGGAAAAAGGGCGAAAAAAAAGGTCATACAACATGACCATGTTATATGGACACGTGTTCCCTCTCCCATTGTTAAAAATATTTGAAGCCTCTCTCTCTCTCTCTTATTTTCTGGGTAATAATAATTGTTATTGTTTTCTTTTTCTATTTCTCGGGGGAGCTAGAGGGGGGACTAGAAGAAAGGGGGGGGGGTTTCAACCTGAAAAGCTTACTTCAATTTTGTTAGTGTCCACAACAATTGTTTTTAATAAGGCCAGACTTTGGTTGATTCTTGCACGTCTCCTCTTTTCCATCAAAGGCTTGTTGGCCTATAAGTTGGTGGAGTAAAACAAAGAGAAAATAAAATAAAAAATTTAGCAATTGTTAGGAAGCGAACTCTTACATAAAAATATTTTTTTATGTGGCTCAATAAAGTCATTGAGAAAATTTAATGAATTGAGTTAAATTGTATTTTAATTTTACTTTAAATTTTTAATTTAACTCTTTAATTTTTTTTTAAAAAAAAAATTACCCTTCGATTCTCTGAATTATGTCTTGGTGACTTTTCCTTGTCTCCGAGTCTTGCCGTCATGTTGAATATATTTTTGAAAAAAAATTCACCTTTTAATTGAGTAAAGATGATTTAAAATAAAAAACTGCACTTAAATTCCAACTTGGGATGAATTCACAAATTCAAGGTGATTTTTAATTTGACTGAGAAGAGTAAAAAAGTGAACTTGAAATTTTTTTTGTAGAGTAAACAAAAAACCTGCTGTTTATTTTATAAAAACTTGCTTCCTTTTTCACATGAAACACTGAGTAAAAATCTGAACCAAAAAATTGTAGACTGGACGAGCCCAGCTGTGGCTGTGACTCTTGTTTGTTTGTCCTTGCAATATTATTATTTGCGGAGACGACGATGAAAGAAAATAATAAAAAAGGGAAAAAATCGATTTTTTCTCTCTCTGTAGCCAACAACACAGACTCTATATCCTTCCTCTTTTGCTAGAGAGAGAGAATAGTCAACAGTTTCCTCTAGACTGACTGTACGGACTACCCGTAAAATTTTCTCCAGGCTCTCTCACCCACACAAACCGACTTCTCTTGTCGGATTCCTTAACCTCCCTCACTCTTCACTTGCCCGACGCACAGTCAGAGAGCCGAGAGTCTCTCTCTCTCTTGTGGAGGATCAAAACTTATATAAAAAACCCATATAAATCCTCCCTTTTAGTCTCCTTCCTCCACACTCGCACTCTTTTAATAAAAAAAAAGACGGTCAATGATGACTCATCTCCCCCTCTTGCAACTTCCTTATTTGACAAGTTTTTCTTTTTTTCTTTCAGTTCACACCAAAAATGGATTGACGGGAACCGGAAGGTGTCATCAATTTTTCTGGTTTATTTTTTGTCAAAAATTTAATGTGAGGACACGATAAAAAATATTTTTAGAACAGTTTTGACACACTTTACAGACACAACTTTATTTATGTTAAAAATTATTTATTCTCGGGTCACTAGTAAATTATGAATTCAATTTTTTTGACACTGGATGGAATATGGAGGAGAATTTTGATTTTTTTTTGTAAATATTTCCAAAATAGTTGAGAGAAGAAGGGGGGGGGGATTAAAAAATAGGGGGAAAAAGTAGGAGCGGCAGTTTGTAGGAGTAGGACAAAGAATTGAGTAGAGATGTTGTTCGTCGTAAGTTTAAGTGTGGACTGATTGTAGTGTGGAAGAGTAAGTTCACTGACGGCTTCAAGCTTCAACCTGTTAGTCAAATCGTCCTCGTCCTCTTCTCTCTCTCTCTCTGCCTCTTCGCGTGGGCAATGCATTAAAACCTTTTTTCTAATGTACATGCTATCCATTTTTTACAGGGTGCCAAATTATTTTAACTTTGTTTCATTCATATAGCCAAAATCATTTTTTTAAAAAAATATTTCTACACAATTCTCTCTCTCTCTCTCTCTCTCTCTCTCTCTTGAAATTAAATTGTGGATTTTTTTTATTTTCAATTCTCAATTTACTGGGTCAAAGAAAAAATGACAAATTCCTTGAATTTAAAAAAAATTGAAATTTTTTCTTGATTTTGACTCTGTAGTCTATTATATAAGTACATATTATTTAAAATTAAATCTAAATTATAATAGAAAAAAAGTTAACTAAAATTTGACCAAGATTATTAAGTCACCCTGTAAATATTCTTGTGAGATATATAGACTAAAAAAGATTATTCTTTTTTTTTGAATTTAGTTGTATCATAAAAACCTTTTTTTGCTATACCTCTCTCTCTCTCTAGATCCTTCTAAACTTATAAAGCTTTAATGGTAGACAGGCGGGCGCATTTCCAGTGCCAGTGGCATACATTAAAGTTGTTTTTTTATACATTTATTTTATAATATCTATACGCTACACACAACAACAATATAATATTCCCTGTATACACTGGCGCGTGCGGCTTTTTCTCTTATAAAACATACACTTGTACTCCCATAGACACATGGAGGAGGAGGAGGAGGAGGAGGGGGGAGGAAAAAAAGAGCCAAGCCCAGATTTGAGATTCTCTCTCTCTCTCCATTGTTATTTGTAAAGGGAAGAGACGAGGATAAATGCTCCTGGCTACCTGTCCTTCTCTCTCTCTCTTCCTTTTTTAAAAAAGCCCAAGCCCAACAAACAAAACACATTCCAAATTCCAAATTCTAAAGCCACCCAATCCCTCGCCCGACACACACACACAGAGAAAAAAAAATTCTACATAATAGTTTTGACTTTGGCCATGTATATTTTTATATTCATATTTTTAGTGCTTTGTTCACTGTGTGCTGTACAGTGGTACATGAACATGAGACGGGAGGAGGATATTCAAAGAAGGCATAACAATAATAATAACAGCTTCAACATTCATTTGACTAGGAATGAGGCAGAGTACATAAGGCAAGTCTTTATTTTCTCAGATTAGTCACTACCGTTCAATTACTGACACATGCAGTAGTACAAAAGGAACGGCTTTAAAGTTTTAACTCTCTCGTCCTCATGTCATTTTTCCTATCTCTCTCTCTCTAGTAAATACTTACGGATGTATATAAATTCATTTGAAATTCAGTTGCCTTTTTTTTCCTCCTACAAAACATTCTCTCTCTCTCTCTCTTTTGTGTGTGACTGCTGTGGCTGTGGTTCAAGTTGAGTCAAACCCACCAGAACTCATTTTATATTCATTTATTCCTCACCAGAAGCCTTCCAAAAGGCGTACGCTCTTTTCGTAGAAATAAATGTACATGAGTCAAACCATCTAGAGAGAGAGAAGAGTGGAAGTACGGCTTTAGAAAAAACAAGGCACAATATATTTATATGGGTAATTAGATTTTTCAGGTGTAACTGTAACCCTCCTCCTCCCCCTTCTGTCTTGACATTTTAATTTAGATTTTTTTTAAACAATTTAAATTTTTTTTTCCTGGGCTATTTAAGAGTCGAGATGAATTTTTAGCACGTTTTTTTCCATCTCTCTCTTTGTCTTTTCCTCTGGGATTTTTTGGGGAAATGGTGGGCGGTTTTTTGGATATAATCTTTTGTACAATGTGGTCGTGAGTTTGTGTAGATTGTACAAGTTTTTCTATTGACATTCCGTCCGTCGGCTGTTACTGAAGAGAGAGAGAGAGAGAGCAAGTTGAGTTGCACGTGGAAGTTTTCGATCGATACAAAAAACACCTTTGCAGACCCCTATCAAATGATCCCTCCTCCTCCAATTTCCATACTGTAGATTTGTGTAGAGAGAGAGAGTGGGAGAAAATCCTTGTCAAATTTTAACAATTCCATTAATTTCTTTGTATAGGCCATGGCCCATGGCTCATGTGACTGATTTTCATGGAAATAATGACACATTATTTTTTTGAGGTCTCTCCATTCCCATTCTACTCAATTAAAAGAGTCAGGGCAGGGCAGAGGGATAGGGAGCTGGTTTAAAAGGGGAACGGTGAATCATGAATGAATGTAGGCCGACATGCGGGTTTTAAATAATTAATGGAGAACTGGGTGTGGGGATGAAGAGAGAGAGAGGGGGACTTTGAGTCGCGTGCCAAAGCCAAAGTCAAATGGCACTCGTGCCAATTTCTCTAACACGATGAGAAACACGCAAAGGATGTTACGTCTCGTGTTATATGTAAAACTTGGAGAGTTTGACTTCAGTCGGAAAATAAATTTTCAAAGGGGACAAAAAAGCAACAAAAAAACGAGTTGGAGAGAGAGAGAACCACGTGAATATTTTTCTTATTTTTTTTTTTGATGATGATGAGGCTGAGAATTTTAGACAGGGTGCAATGCCATGCCCCCCATCCTTTTTCAAAAAAAAAAAAATTAAATGAAAATCTGAGGCATTGCTCTATTTATTGTTTCCATTCCAAATTTTTTTCTACGGAGGAAATATTTTATTTTACAATGGAATTTTATTTTGTCAACATTTGCATACATACAAATATTTTAGACTTGGCTTATTTTTTTTAATAAATTAATTGAGTTTTTTATTTGAATTTTTGTAAAAAAGATAAAACTGAATTTGATTGTTAAATATTTTTTGTAAATTAATTTTTGAAAAAATTTTGAAAATAATTTCGACTTGTTCTTTTTTAGAATTGTACAATTTTTTTTTTAAAAAAAATTAATATTCAACGACGACTAAAGTAAATGTGACTAGACGGGATTTTTTTAGAGCGTCATTTACGTAAGAGGAGAATATGACGCTCGACAGGATGCCAGGAAAGAGGAATGGAAGATCCGGGTTTTGACCTTGAGACCCCCTCACATTCTCCTCGTTGTGATCTTTTAACTTTTTTAGTTTAGACGTAGAAAAAGATGGAAAGCTGTCCAAAAATTTTGTTTTTTTCTCATTTCCTGTGTACACAAATGACGACGATTTGTCTTGTCTACAAATAGGAACTCTAAAATTGTAGCTAAAATTTTTTTGTACACAAAAAATAATTATATTGTCTTTTAACCATGCAAATATTTTCAGCAGCATTCATTTTTACATAATAAATTACAATCGCAAAAAAATATAAAAAAAGCTCCAAAAAATAAAAACTAAATTTGATTTTGATAAAATTTATTTTTGCGGTCCAAGAGAGACGAGATTATAGTCCCCGTGGAGTTGAAGATTAGTCCAAAAATCCATTCGTTCTTTGTAAGGAAATAAAATCATTTGACGATTTGAATTAATTTCCATCATCTCCATATTTATGGGATCACTTATGGGGAGCCAAAGTGGTTCATTTGGATTGGTTACTTGGGGTTTTCTATAAAAATTTTAAAATATTAATAAAAATTTAATTTAAATTAATTAATTAAAAATTTTTCTTTAAATTGACAAACCCTGTATAAACAAAATTGACCCAGGCTTCAGTCATAAATTCTGAGATTTTGAACTCCGGGTCAGTTGTCTTGAGTGGAGAGTAGTACAGAGTGCTATTGAGGAGGTATAGGAGGTCATCCGTGTGTGTGACTCCTATAATTAAAATTAAAATTAAAATTAAATATTTTTTATTTCAATAACAGAATAAATACCCCAATCTCGTCGATTAAATTTAAATGTCGACGTCACAGAAGGGACGCCTGGATAGTCAAAGAAGTAGGCGTAGGTTGGAGCTAAACGGGAATGAATTTGGAGTCCTTTGTAAGCTCCTTGGACAATTAATCTGTCTCCAATTGCCTGAAAATGAATAATTGTATTAATTTTAATTTAAATTAAATTTTAATTTATAAATTCTACCCGACTAATCCTGTCACGACGATCAAAAATAATGGGCTCATTTCCAAGATAAAATTCTTTGATTTGGGTTGACACTGCATCCACACTCAGAGCCGTGTCATAGTAGTCGAACATGAAGGGAGCAATGTCAAACCATTTATTATTGAGATCTTTGAGCACTTCCGGTTTCCAAATAATTTGAAGTAAACTATGGACAAAAACATCACCCTCGTTTTGGACAATTCCACCCAAAATTGGGACTCTCTTGACATGATTTCGGGCATAAGCATCATAAGGAGTCTCCTCAAGAAAAGCATCCGGTCCGGGTCTTTCCACAACTGGGCCAAAACCGACCCATGGAAAAACGTGAACTTTCTAATGAAAAAAAAGTAAATTAAATAAAAAATAATGTTTTTAATTGTAATTTAAACTAACATAAACTTGTTGAAGAGCGTTGGTCACAATGGTTGGATTTTGACGACGAAGACAGTCAATCATTGAATGAGACTCATGAGTTGGACAACTCAAGAGAGCTGCCACATGTCTCGAATTCTCAATTGTTGTGTTGACAAGACTCCAATGTAAGTGGGCTGACCCACTGTGTAAAATGGCGCTGGTCACATGTTCTATAATTTTTAATTAACTTTTTAACATTTATTTAATAATTTTAAAATTATGAAATTGACTTGCCTTTCGTTTGCTTTGAGATGAGATTTAAATTGGCTATGCTGGCTCCAGAAGCGACACCAAACTAAATTCAACACAAAAATAAATGTCAAGGGTCAAAATATTTAATTAAATTTAATTAACTAAAGAAAAATTACCATTGTGATTCTATGGGGGTCTCCTCCAAACCTGAAAGAAAATTGACATTTTTAAAAAAAAAATTCTTTAGTTTTTAAATTTATTTAAAAATTGGCAACTTTAATGTGGAATTATTAACAATTTTATGTTGTTCACGACCCACTGAAGGGCCAAGGCTTGATCTTTAAGGGCATAATTTCCAGGAGCTACATCATCGCCAGTACTTAAATAACCGAGAACACCCTGGACAATAATAAAATGATAATTAATTACACAATTTTTAATTGTAAATAATTTAAATTTAAATTTAAACCTGTCTGAAATTAACAGCCACTAAAATGACATCATGATCCAACAAGTAAGATGGACCCCATAAATCACTTGTGCCAAAAAAGTAGGCTCCTCCATGCAAAAAGAATAGGACAGGCAGGCCCTTGTCCCCTTTGAGAATTCCGTCAAGCTAAAAAGTTGTTCAAAATTAAATTTGAAAAAGCTCAAATTAAATTTTAAACTGTCTCACCTTTGGAGTATAAACCTGGAAAAAAATTTAATTAATTAAGTTGTTAAATTTCTCGTCTCAAAAAAGTAATTAAAAATAAATTACATTTAAATGAAGACAATCCTCCTGGCCCATAACTTGATAAAATTGGGACGCATCCACTTGAAGACAAGCCGGTCCTTCTGTATTCGCTGATAAAAATCCTTCCCATGGGTCAACCGGTTGAGGTGCCCTAAATCGGAGATGACCCACTGGCGGTTTGGCGTATGGTACACCCATAAAAGCAGCAATTTCACGATTCTTAATTGTCCTAATATAAGTCCCTTGTATCCATCCATCCGGAATTTGAAGTACTGGTGGTCCCTTCGTATCCAAACCATTGTCAAAGTCACTGTATAATACACAACACAAATAATTAAAATTAATTAAAATTAATTAAAATTAATTATTTTTAATTAATTCCACTCACGAAGCTATTGACCGAGATTGAGGCATGGGCATGGGGGCGGGTGTGCGGGGAGTGCAGGAGAAGAGTGCACAAATTAAATTAACTAAAAATACTTCTAAAGCCATTTTTCAAAATTTAAAAAAATCACAAAAACTTGTAGAAACTTGCACAGCCAAAACTTTTCAACAACTGAGATTTATTTTGCCAATTTTACTTTGTCTCTGTGTGGATGATTATGTGCAAATAATTTTGACATATAAAAATATGTAAAAAAAAATATTATAAATTTTTGTACAATTTCTCAGGGGGTCATACATTACAACAATAGACAAGGAAATATAATTATAGAGACATGATTCCTCTCCTTGTCCACTTGCATTGTTGTCCTTCCTTCATGAGCATGATGCACACACGTAAAAAAATGCCAAATTTAGAACTTGGCGTTCATATCTTTTGCGGAAATTTCAAGGTGACAATAAAAAAAATTAAAGTTTACGTAAATTATGAATTATATAAACTTGCACTTGTAAAATTCCAAAAAGTATGACCCCGTATGTTTTTTTTTGTTAGATATAAAATCTTAATTAACTACCTTGTTAAAAAAATTATTTAATCTCAATGATTATCTCCTTTATAAAAATAAACAACACTCACTCACTAGAGACTTGTGTCAATCAAATACAATTCTCAATCTGTCTACACAATTAAACTCATGTTTTAAATAAAGACGACGATGCAGTGTGCAGTGCACTTACAAATAATAATAATATTTTTGAATATTTTACGTAAAATTTAAGGTCAGTCCCTCTCGCTGGGTCTCTGTGTGTGTCCACGAAGAGTAAATGATTGACAATGAAGAGATAATGTTTAAATAATGCCATGTCTAGTTTAGTTAAATAAGTTTATATTTCTGCACAAATTATAGACATTGTTTAATTATATTTAAAACCCCCTTTTTTAAATGTACATATGTACCTACACACCGTTTCATACATCACAGCTCAAGCAGTAAGAAAAATGTCGTAATTTTATGTACTTTGTACAATGTAATAATTCCCCCTCTCCCCTTTTTTGTTGTTTTTCAGTGACTACAATCTACAACTTTTTTTTTGTTGTTGAGTTGAAAGTGTAATGAGAGTAAAATGACTGTCATGTAATACACGTGTTGATTATCTTTTGACTCTAATGAGGGATTTAATTGTAGTTTAGTTTATTAACTTGATTAAAATTGTTTAACTTTGTTTCTTTTTAAATGGAAAGTTTATTTGCTCTGGTTCTCACGTTAGACAATGAGCTCAAAAATGTTTTTTTGAGTAGCCTTCAATATTTAAATGGTGTCTTTTAGTTAAATGAGTTATTTTAATTGATGCTTTTCAAGTTGAAAATTCATTCAATGAATCAACTATTTTTGCCATTGATGATTCTTTATTGTTAACATTTCTACGTATTTTTGACCTGTTGTGACCTCTGCACACAAAAAGAATCCTTTACTACATCTGAGCGGAAATGGCTTCATTTGAAAGGTTTAACCATCTTGACTCTTAGTGTTGACCCCTAGCCCAATTAACAATTAACATTAGATAAACAAGATGTGAACGATGTTTCAAGGTCATCTAAAAAAATATCCTTGGGTGTCTGTCAAAGGGATTTGGGGTCAAATAAAAAAAGACCAAGTCACAAAAAAAATGTTTTTGTATTTTGTTACAAATTTTACTGACTCATTCCAATTTTTAAAAAGTTTGAGAAATTCACATTTCTTAAATAATTCATACACAAATAATTTCTAAAATCAGTCACACAAAATTTTTCTACAAAGTTGGGACAAGTCCCATGAGGATCCAATTTCCATAATCAGACACTTTGCCAAAATAATTAATGTTGTACGTCTTTCCAGATTCTTGTTTCTTTTCAGGACGTTTATGACTCACCACACCCAAAATAAAATATTTTCTGGTACTCCCATCCATCACAGCCAAGGGCCCTCCGCTGTCACCCTGTGTCAATCATGGAAGTCGTTTTATAAAATTTCATTTAAAAAATGATTTTTTTGAGTACTTACATAACCTGCTTCGATTACTGTCTCATTTCCACGAGTACAAATCCCACGAGTGAACCCTGACCGATATTTGTAGCTGAGTCGGTTGTGTGGGTTTAATTTTAAATAAGTAAGGGTATTTTTCATACAATCCTGTTCAGATAAAATTTCAAGGGCACTTGTTTGCTGTAGAATGGACGGATACGTAGTATTCTCTTCAGTGCCAAGTGACCCCCAGCCAGAGAGTAAGGGCATCATTCCCGTGGTTTGAATTCCTATTTTACAAATAAATTACAAGGAATTTTATTAATTAAAATAATAGACTTTTAATTTTTTTTAAAAAAGAAGTCAAACCAGGATAGGCCAAGGCAATGGGTTGAACTCCGTCATTAAATTGAATCCTCGAGGCCAACTTGATGATGGCCATGTCATTAATGATTTCAGCAGACAAATAATTAAAATGAAACATGACGGAGGAGACGACAAATGTCTTTGTATGGGGTACTTCATCCACGTGACATAAATTGTGTTCCCCCACAACAATTTTAATTAAATTCAAGTCCATCAATGGATGAGGGTACTTGGCTCTAAAGAAAATTTTTAATTGGATTAAAAACAAATTTTTTAATTCATCTCGTTAAATACTTACGCGCTGAGAAAACAATGTGCGGCTGTCAAAATTGTTGTGTCGTCAATAATAGAGCCCTTGAACGAGAAAGATGGGAATAAATTAAGGGACAGTTTTAATTAATTGTTTGTTTATTAATTAATTAACTCACTCCACAAAAATGGAGACTGGTATTTCGAACTTCTCCACACATTTTGAGGGGCATTTCATGAACTGTTTGAATGGAGACTTGCCAAGGAATTGTCAAAGGCTTGGCATCCTCCCCACCTCCAATTAAGGCCCGGCCCCCTCCTTTCTTTAAATTTGAAGACCCGAATCGAGGGTCAAGTGGACGTTGAAATCGTCTCGTTCTTTGATAATTAGACGAGACTTTGGATGATACAAATAATTTGTTTTCTAATATTTGTCCTTTTAAAAAATAAAAATAATTTAATTATTAATTTAATTGGATTTGAATTTCTATTTAATTATAATTTTAATTACCTGCTTGTTGAAGCTCAACATAACTAATACTCGTCAATTTAACATGCCATTTGTAGGCAAAGCTGGACATTACGAAGACCAATGTCAATGAAGATTGACCTGGCTCCAGTTCGACAAGAGCTGGAAAATTAATTTAATTAAATTTCTAATTGAAAATGTTCATTAAATTTTATTTTCAAAATTTTACCTGAGTATCCTGTTAAATTTCCGCATCGTGGATCTAGCAAACCCAAAGTTAATTTAAATTGACTTTTATAATTAAAGACCAAAAGTACCTGGTGACCAGCCTGAAAATCCTTTGATGAAAAACATGTCACTGTCGCAAACGGGGGTACTCATGTCCTCAAAATTTGCATTGACTGGAGTACTGTCCATGTGCAAGTCAAGAAAGTCGATTCTGTTCAAAATTTTAAATGTTAATTTTTAAATTCAAAGGTTTTTAATTTAATTAATTTTTTTTAATTTTTTTATTATTAATTTTTGATTTTTAATTAATTACCGGACGCCAGTCGTTGAAGAATCCAATTCAACATCAAATTTACAAATGGAACTTCCACTAGAAAATTCGGGATAATGCATCGACTTAAAATTTGAGATTTTGGCCCCACGTGACACTGTCCCACAACTTCCTGAACTGCCACCATCTAAAAATATTAGTTAATTAATTAATCATTTTAAATTAATTTATTTCTTACATTCACAACACACAAAATTCGGTCCACAAGCCCCAAGGGCTCGTCCACCATGAAAGGAACATTGATGAGGAGAGACACAAGGGCCTGGACACATGGGCACTCTCATTTGTCCATAGCAAAATCCCAGAAAATAATTTAAGAGCACAAAGGTCACAAAAAGGTCAGTTCGAATCCCCAACATTTTATCATGAAGGGGGGGGGGGGATTGGGAACTTTTTATTTTCCAATTTTTCAACGTCAATTTTCCATTTGTCAACTTTCCATTGAAATTTTGAAGAGACTGATCATGAAAAGTGTCAAATGTGCATGGATGAGTATATTGTGAATATACAAAAAAATAGGAAATAAAATTTTGACAACTGACCTCACTGTCATGCCATGGCTGAGGTCGAGTGTAGAACAACATTTTTGCATGATTTTGGACAAAAGACAACTTTCATTAATGGACCAATCATATAGACATGGAATGTATAACGTTACTCTGAATGTGACTCTTCTTTTTAATTAAAAAAATTTAAAGTCTAAATTACTTAATTAACCTTCAACTGTTTCAAAATTTGACGACGGCGCTTTGTACTTTTACAATGTCAACCGGAAGGAAGTTCCAATAAAAACAAAGAGAAAAAGAGAAATGATGCCGTTTTAATCACCCGAGGCCAAAAATGAGATGAGACAAAATGTATTTTATTTAAAAAATTATGAGCAATTAAAATTTTCAAACAGTCTCTTACTTTGATTGAATGCAATTATTTGTTTGTTTTGAAAATAAATTAAACTAACTGTTGTTGATTCTCTTGAATTGCATTTTAAAATTAAAATACTCACCATTCATTTATTTATCGACTCATTTTTTAATTGGAAACAAAAGGAATTGGGAGGAAAAAAAGTTTTTTTTTGAAAAAAATGGAGATTGATCATTTCATTTGTCATAAATTGATGAGAATTTTTGGTTTCCGTTTGACAAAATACAAATTTTTGATTTTGTATGTACACAAAAAAATTATGCAAAAAAATTGAAATAAAATCGTCCCTAAATGCAGTTCATCTCTAGACTAATATGAAGGCTACATATTTTTTGATCCATTTGAGAAAATCTTAAGAGAAATGCCATTGGTTGAGAACGACAATAGAATTGACGTTAATGTCATAGAACAGGGTCACAATTCGAGTACAAGAGCCATTAATGGGTAGTGGTGGTGGTCCTGGAATTCCAGGAATTGTTTGAGGGCCAGGAACAGTTTGAGCTTGAATTATTGGAGGAGGAGGCGGATGAACAAAAGCTTGAGGAACCGGATGTCCATAATAATAGGCAAATGCTGGATAACAAGGATTCCCCATTCCTGGAATACCCTCCATTGGACAATTTGGATGTGCTGGATGAACATGTTGAAATCCTGGACAAGGGCCTTGAGTTGGATCAACCAATCCTGGTGGTGGTCTATTTTGTCCACTTGATGGAGAAAGTTGAGTGGGGTCGGATAGTCCTTCGTAGTCTGTACTATTTAGACTGACTTGGTCCTAAAAAATTAATTTAATTAAAAATTTTTGTTATTTTTTAATTGTAATTTTAAAAAATTTACTCCTTGAGCTTTTCTAAAATTGTCCA
This sequence comes from Arrhopalites spinosus, assembly GCA_034700945.1. NCBI lineage: Eukaryota > Metazoa > Arthropoda > Collembola > Symphypleona > Arrhopalitidae > Arrhopalites > Arrhopalites spinosus. The sequence goes on from JAQIVZ010001593.1 coordinate 26,078, forward strand.
TGTCTTCAGAGTCCAGACTTTTGTCGTTGAGTTGAGCCTCCTCAGGACAATTTTGATGGGAGTCAATGACGGCGTGTGGAATTGGACTTGGAATTGGTGAGATTGGAGAGAATCCTTGACCTTGTTTAGGTGAGGTCATCTCATCTTGATTTGTCTGACTGGAGTCAGAGTCATTGGTCAAGAGTTGTGGGTCACTATTGTCCTGTTCTGCTTTGACTTGTTGTTCCCAAGCGTCAGCTTGGGCTTGTTGTCGTTCTGGTTGAAAATATTCAAGCCATTGGGAATAACCGTAGTCTTGAGTTGAGCCATTGGATCCAATGAAATCTAATGAAGGTCAAAGATGAAAATTTCAAAAAATAATTTAAATTAAATTAAATTAAATTAAATTAAATTAATCTAAGACTAATTTAAAGATTAAATTTACGGCGATCATGTTGCTGCTGCTGTGTTTGTGCTGGATCATAATAATTGTCAGCAGTCCATGAAGCTCCTGGACCTGGGTCACCTTGACCCCATTCATTGTAGTCACTAGATCCATGATGATTTCCACGAGCTCTTTGATGTCTCTAAAAATTTACAAATTACATTCAATGAAAGGGTCAAATCATTGTCAAGTGAGGTCAATTGATTATATTATTGTCTTACTTTTGACGGCCTTGAATTAACTTTATCTAGAATCATGTCCTTGGCAAGGTCAACTTGTTGACGAGTTCCTTTCAAAATAAAAGTTTTTTCAACACTGTCTGGTGGAACATTTCGATCAATATCACAATGGGCTCCACTTTGTTGAATTATTGACCTTATTGTCTCTCGTCCTTTTCCTATGACTAATTTGACCTTTCCAGCTGGCACAGCCACTCTCTCTTCTTCAAATCGATCTCTTTGTTGATTTGATTTTGAATTAGCATTATTGTCATCATTGTAAAAGTTGGATGAGTTGGAAGAATTATTGGCTGTTTGAGACTGACGATGTGAATGACCTTCATCTCGATTTTTCTTCATTCCGTTCATAGCCGTGTCCACTAATTCTTCGATGAGGTCACAAGCATGACGAATTTGATCTGGTTTCCCTGATATGACAGCAGCCTGTTCATCCATTTCTCCGAGACTCGCATTTATCGGGTCAAATTGAACTTTTGCTCCAGTTTCCATCCGAATTCGTTTTATTGTCTCACCACCCTTTCCAATTATGAGACCCACAGAAATTTTTGGAACCGGAAATCGTACAGACTTGAAACGACCACCCCCACCATTGTAATTATTATTGTTGGTGTCAGTATTATTATTGTAACGACCTCCTGAACTTCGACCCGTGGATCTTTCGTACTCATTTTTATGCTCATTTTTATTTTTAAATTGGTAGCCAGGAGTTTTGGACAAGAGATCAATGACAAGTTGACGGGCATGCTGTGAATGAATAATCATTTTGGAAAATTTTCAAATATTGTAAAAAAATAAAAATATTAATTTTTGCAAATTATTGTGACCTCAACAAGGGGAGTAGGACCAGGACCAAGTCGAAGTGTTTTGTCATAATCTTCGTAGGATGCATTTGCTTGAATAATGTTCATTTTACAACCAGATTTTTCCTGTAAAATCTTTATCGTCTTGCCCCCTCGTCCAATGATGAGGCCAACTTTATCGGATGGAATTGTCATGTCCATCTTTAATTAAAAAATATTATCAAAATGAATTAGAAATGTTAATTCCAAGTTTAAAAGTTAAAGTTGTACCGTAATATTTTCCGAGGGCAAGTCATCATCTCCCAAAATGTTGGACACATTAATGTGTTGACTCAAGAGGTCAACATCAGAGGAATTTTTTCCAAGTTTGGCTGAGCTAGTTGACTCAGGATGTCGGAGAGAGGTTCTACCCGGGTCATTGTGATGACCTTGATGATGATACTCCCGTTTCAATTCTGGAAAAGTCTCTGTATCAAATTCTAAGGGTGCTTCATCACACCAATTTAAACTTGGTTGTTCTTCTAGTAGGGCCGGAAGTGGGTCAACACGCTCTACTTCTGCCATTAGAAATTATTCTTAAAAATACACTTGAAACTTAATTGTAATACTTAAATATCTATTCTAAATCTATGAGCACTGAATTATTTTTTAAAAAGTAAAGTGGTCGAGTGTAGTCCAGTTAAGTTAGTTAGTTAACTAATTTTTAATCAAGATTTTGAAGAGGACACTTTAGCGACGCTAATTTAGCGTAGCGCTTGGGAAGGAAAGTTGAATGGGGTCGAAGAGGTTCTCATGGCCCTGAATTTTAATTTTTAAGAAAATTACATTGACTTGTTTATTATGGTGGTGGGTCAAGTCAGTTATATTTCTATGCCAACTATATTTTAATACTGACAGTAAGAATTATTTTAATGAGATGCGATTCTATGCAAAATAATGTTGGTCATCTCCCATATGTCCAGTTTCAGTAATTTAATTAAAGAAAATAATAAAAACAGTCATTGTTTTTATTTCCAAGTAAAAATAAAGGTAAATGTAAGGTACATTTTCTACATTATATTTCGTCAGTAGTTCGTAATATTAAAATTTTAAATGTCAAAAAACATTTTAGTGGAGTTCCTTGGAAGATTTCCTGTGAATTTTCTGTAAATAAAATAGAAAAGAAAAATTATTTAATTACTGTATACTTTAACGTCATGAATAGCAAATTTGCACAAGAAGAATGATTAGGTTATATCATAATTTATAGATAGGCCTCTTCAAAGACTTCCTCTATAAATTATGGTTATATCTTAACTTAGTTACTATATCCGAGTTAATTAATTTCAACCTTTTTCTTTTTCACTCGTCCAGGTTCACCTTCTTTGACTTGTCCAAAACCATTTCTTTGTAACATTGATATCATTTGATAGTCTTCAAACGATTCTTCCAACTCGTCACCCTCAGTCTCAGTATATGTCATCTCATCTGCTTCATGATCTCTCTTAGTTCTCTTATTAGTTGATTCTTCTGGAAACTTGACGGCCCGACTAACTTCTAGTTGTCGTTCATTCATCATTATTTTATTTTCTTGTGAACGCTTTTTATGACGAACTTTACTACTCCGTTTTTTAATTTGTGGACGTGGTTCTTGAAGAAGCAATGGAGGTGGTGGTGATGGAATCAAGAGCTCTTGTGCTATGAAATATAAATAATTTAAATTATGATACCTGATACCATATTCATTGAATAGAATTATATAATTAACACGACAAGTACTTAATAAACTTACATTTTTCACTAGCAGCCAAAATATCATAATTCAGTTTGGCCTTTCTTGGGGTCTGACATTCCACATTCGGTGTTCTAAGAAATTGAAAATTAAAAATGTCACAATCACAAATTGTGATTCACAATACACTTAAAAAATAAGAAAAAAAATTCATCTATTTTAATGATGACTCACTCTGGTATATCCACGTTCATTAAATTTAAAGCCTTTGATTGTTCAACCATCTTTGAATCTGAAAAAAAGTAAAATAAATTAACAAACTATAGACTTGACATGCCCATGATATGAAGTGTCATATTAAAAGAATACTATGATTTACCTTGGATTGATGATTCCAATATTTTTATTCTTTGATTTGCAAGTTTTAACTTTGATTTCATTGCTTGAAATTTAATCTGCATGGTAGACATTTTGCCGTCCTCTAAAATTCACAACAAAAAATATTTGTCAGGATTCCACATACTCCATGTAATTGTAAAAAAAATATAATTAAATAAATGTACAAATAAATAATTTTACTTACGAATGGAAATATAGTCGTCGTATTTTGTCATCATATTTGTAAATCTAGATTCCCAAGAAGAGATGGATTCTCTCAATTCTTGTATTTCGCCCTTTAAATTCTTTATCTTCAACTTCTTCATCTTTGACCCTTCAAGAGGACACATCCAGACACAATTTGACAAGGTCACTTTTTAATAATTAAAATTTAATTATGGGATAAATGACGACAAAATTCAAATAATCAAAAAAAAGATCGGCTTTTTTTACCCATGTGTTCGCCGCTCAAATGATCCCTCAATGACCTCGTCAAATCCAATGGCAAATTATGGCCAAAAAATGAAAAAATAAAAGAGAGTTTAGTAAAATCTGTAAGTCGATTTAAACTCTACTCCGCCATAGAGCGTCTAATGTATTATGATAGAGGCA